>PVKC010040292.1:0-12365 GCA_004027635.1 Crocidura indochinensis | reverse complement strand
TTTCTTTGAGGGGGGTGTAGAAAGGGTCATATCCAACTGTGTTCAGGATTTACTCCTGTCAGGACTTGGGGATCGAGTTAGGACCAGCTGCATATGAGGCAGGTGTCTTAACTATCCCTCCAAGTCCTTTCTTCTTTTAAAATTAGGTAATTTTTTCCAGAGCATTCCAGAGTATTGTAGTATCTATCAGTGGTCCTCAAACTACGGCTCTCGGGCCACATATTGTATTTGTTCCCATTTTGTTTCTTCACATCAAAATAAGATGTATGCAGTGTGCATAGGAATTTGTTCGTAATTTTTGTTTTTACTATAGTCTGGCTCTCCAATGGTCTGAGGGACAGTAAACTGGGCCCCTGTTTAAAAAGTTTGAGGACCCCTGATCTAGATTCATTTTTGTGTACTTTGTGTATTTTGCCTGAATCCTTTGGTATTTTATCAGTGCCATTCTTTGTGCAGATATCTGCACAAGTATTATTTCCATTTTGTGATCATGGTGCTAAAGTTTAGTGGGGTTGGTGAGAGACTACAAGGGGCAGGAGCATATAGTTTGCACGCAGGAGGTCTGTGTTTGATCCCTGGCACCATGTGGTCTTCCAAACACTGCCAGCTGTCCAAAGTCCTGAACATTTAGCCAGGAGGAACCCCTGAGCACTGCTAGGTGTGGCCCAAACCCAAAATCAACAAACGAAAGAAAAGAAGAAGAGGGCATCTAGAGTTTAGAAGATCTAAGTAAATTGTCTAAGGTCACAGATGGTAAATGGAAGATACCAGCTGTGTATTAGCTCCTTCCAGCCCTTTCTCTTAGTTCAGGTCAAAGGGGAGTTACCTGGGGCTATAGAACTCTGCTAAAGTGGATACCATTAGCAGAGTGTTCTCAAGGTCTGGGGGGTGGGGGGAGCAAGACAATTCAGGAGGGAACTGGGGTCAATGAAAATGCTTTGCTTTTGTTTGGGGCTAAAGTTAGGTGATGCTGAAGGGCTGGGGAGATGGTTCTGGCTATCAAACTTGGGGCCTTGCATGTGTCCTTGATTCCTTATCTATCTTCCCAGCCTGCCCCATCATTTCTCTTTTGGATCATGTGCTGGTGCTCAGGGCTTCCTTCTGGTTCTGCACTCAGGAATCACTCCTGGTAGTGCTGGGGAACTACAGGGAGCCAAGAATCAAACCATTCCTGGTTTGGGCCATGTGTGTAAGCCAAGTGTTTTCAACCTTGTATTATATCTCTAGCTTGCTATCATTTTTCTTAACTGGCCTTATCATTTCCTCCATTCCACCCTCCAATACTGTGTACCCAGAGTGATCTTTCTACAGCTTGTATTTGATTTGCAGCATCTCTGCTTAAAGCATGTGGAAGGCTCTGCAATGCCTGTGGGATGGGGCAGAGTGCCCAATCCTGCTCTCAGGCCTCACTTTCAGGCCCTGCTTCTCTCTCCCTTTCCCACCCTGACCTGCTTTGGTTTAGGTGACAACCAGATGAAATTCCACCAACTGAAGGATCTGACTCATCCTCCTTCAGGCCTCAAGACTTTTGCAGAACCTGTTTCCTTTCCCTGGAATGCCTTAAGGTCCTATTAAGTCTTCCTTCAATTGTAGATCTTCATTCAGACAACATTCCACAGAGAACCCTCCCTGGGGTGATAAAGGTTGGTTATGAGCTGCGTGGGCCCTTGTTGGTGTCATCCTGACATCTTACAATTCTTCATTTTTCTCTTTGTCTGTCAACTCTGGCTACTTGAATTGCCAGGGAAGTTCTTAAAAATAGTTCTTAAAATAAAGGTCAGAGAGATAGCACGGAGGTAGGGCGTTTGCCTTGTATATAGAAGGATGGTGGTTCGAATCTTGGCATCCCATATGGTCCCCCAAGCTTGCCAGAAGTGATTTCTGAGCATAAAAATAAGAGTAACTCCTGAGAGCTGCCGGTTGTGACTCAAAAACAAAAACAGACACAAAAAAATAGTTCTTAAAATAGTGATGGTAGGACCAAGATTCTGAATTACTTAATGGCAGTGGGACCTATACTTCAATAGCTCAAGGATGCCCCAAGATTCTAAAAGATAGTCCAGGGAGGAAAGCAGGAAAGCTCAGTGGCATGGGGCTGTGTGTGTGTGTGTGTGTGTGTGTGTGTGTGTGTGAGAGAGAGAGAGGGAGAGAGAGTGAGTGATCCCTATCTAGTCATTATTCGAACCTCTCTTGGTACTGCAGTGCTGAGGGATTTATCTACTTGCTTAATAGATGAGAACATCAGTTTCTAAAGAGATATAGGAACCATCAAGGACAAAAATGATAGAAGACAAATAAATATTGGGTAGCTAGTTACAGTTTTTGAAACAATCACTCACCCATCATGTAAAAATGGCCTAGTCATTTTGATTATGGAAACAAATCTTGATTTTGGGGAGACTGAAGCTGAGAAAGCTAATTTAGCACTGAGATCCCAGCTTGCTTTTTGGGCAGCAGTAGTCAAAGGAGGAACTCCGAGTTCATAGACAATTGGAAACTATCTCTGTGTCTGCTCAGCTATGGCCACCAGCTGCCATTACTGTGCAGCATTGGACACAAAATGGCCTCTCTGGACAGCGTGAGCTTCTGGTGCTACTGGACCAGGAAGAGCCCAGCATCAAACAAGCTGCATCTGAGTGGCCTCTAAGAATGTGGGATGACATTGAACTTATTTCCAAATGACAAATGTTCAGATCCTGAGAACTGCTTTGACCCTGGACTAGAGGAGTGTCAGGATAAATGGAGAGAACTGGAGACACAATGAATCATCACTGCTCACTTCTGGCTGTGGACTTAAGATGTGGAATAAGAAAGTAGAGGAGGGGCCAGAGAGAAAGCACAGCAGTGTTTGCCTTGCAAGCAGCCGATCCAGGTGATTGGTTCGAATCCAGCCAATTCAGGTGGTTGGTTCGAATCCCGGAGTCCCATGTGGCCCCCCGTGCCTGCCAGGGGCTATTTCTGAGCAGATAACCAGGAGTAACCTCTGAGCACTGCCGGGTGTGGCCCCCCCCCCAAAAAAAAAGTAGAGGAAAGAATCAACTTAATAGACACTGAAGACCAATTTTTTCCCCAGAGAAAGGAGGAAGGGTGAAGACAGTTGAAACAGAAAAAACTAGAGGTGTTGGCCTAGCAGGTAGGGCACTTGCCTTGCATATGGCTGACCTAGGCTTGCTTGATCCCCAGCACCCATATGGTTCCCTGAGTTCTGCCCAGGAGCACAGAGCTGGGTCTGACACCCCTCGCCCCCAAATGAACCAAACCAAACCAGCTCTTCCTCTCCCAGGTCCCAAACAGGAAAACTAAAGATGGCGATTCAGATAGAAAGAGCAGAGACTAGATGGCATTCCCACCAGAAGTGAATAAGAGTTCCTTTCTCTCCACATTCCCGCTAGCATTGATTGTTCTTGTTCTTTGTGAAGTATGTCAGTCTCTGTGGTGTGAGATAGTGCCTCATTGCTATTTTGAATCGCATCTCCCTAATGATGACAAAGTGTTCTTTGACAAAGTGTCTGTTCATTTCTTCTCTTCATGTTTTGATGAGATTAGATTTTTTTTTCTTGTAAAGTTCTGTCAGTGCTTTGTATATTTTGGAGATTAGCCCCTTGTCTATGGGTATTGGGTAAATAGCTTCTCCCATTCTGTGGGTGGCTTTTGTATCTTAGGCACTATTTCCTTTGAGGTACAGAAGCTTCTCAGCTTAATATATTCCCATTTGTTTATCTCTGCTTCCACTTGTTTGGAGAGTGCTGTTTCCTCCTTGAAGATGCCTTTAGTATCAGTGTCATGAAGTGTTTTACATATGTGTTGTTCTATATACCTTATGGTTTCAGGACTGATATCAAGGTCTTTAATCCATTTGGATTTGACCTTTGGCATGGTGTTAGATGGGGTTCTGAGTTGGCTTTTCTGCAAGTTGTGCCAACAACACCACTTGTTGAAGATTCCTCAAAAAAATGGAAATTGATCTCCATATAATCCAGCTATATCACTCCTAGGGATATACTCAAAGAACACAAAAATACAATTCAAAAATCTCTTCCTCACACCTATATTCATTGCAATGCTATTTATAATAGCCATACTCTGGAAACAACCAAGATGCCCTTCAACAGACGAATGGCTAAAGAAACTGTGGTACATATACACAATGGAATATTATGCAGCTGTCAGGAGAGATGAAGTCATGAAATTTTCTTATACTGTGGAAATGAAATCTATTATGTTGACTGAAATAAGTCAGATTGAGATAGATCGACACAGAATAATCTCACTCATCTATGTGCTTTAAGAAAAATTAAAGACATTATTGTAATCATGCTCAGTAATAATAGAGACGAGGGGTGGAAGGACCAGCTCACAATATGAAGCTTACCACAAAGACTGATGACTGCAGCTAGGGAAGTAACTACACTAACAACTAGCATGACATTGTTATTAAGTGAGAAAAATAGAATGCCTGTCTCAAATACAGGCAGGGGTGTGGGGCATTGGCGGTGAGAATGTTGCACTGGTGAAGGGGGATGATCTGTTTATGACTGAAACCCAACTACAATCATGCTTGTAATCATGATGCTTAAATAAAATTTTATTTAAAAAAATCAGAAAAAAGGGGGCTGAAGCGATAGCATGGTGGTAGGGCAATTGCCTTGCATGTGGCCGATCTAGGACGTATCTCAGTTTGATCCCCGGCATCCCATACGGTCCCCCATACCTGCCAGGAGTGATTTCTGAGTACATAGCCAGGAATACATAGCCTGAGCGTCACTGGGTGTGACCCAAAAAGCAAAAACAGAAAAAAATTCATAAAAATAGAGAAAGTGCAGAAATGATGGCCACGGAATTTTGGGTTTGATGTCAGGAGTTGTTTACCAACACTGTATCAGCTGTCCAGAAATATGGCGCTTTTTTTTTTTTTTTTTGGCTTTTGGGCCACACCTGGCGGTGCTCAGGGGTTACTCCTGGCTGTCTGCTCGGAAATAGCTCCTGGCAGGCACGGCGGACCATATGGGACACTGGGATTCGAACCGACTACCTTTGGTCCTGGGTCAGCTGCTTGCAAGGCAAACGCCGCTGTGCTATCTCTCCGGGCCCACATGGCGCTTTCTTACATAATTCAGCATCAGCCTTACGTTAAGTGAGGCAGGGAGGCAGGCGAGAGAAGAGAATGAAAATGCACAGACTCTGGAGACAAGGTCCCAGGCAAGACTAATGTAAGCACAGAGTAGCTGGGGTTGCTGGCCAACATCACCCTTTGTACTGGACAATTCTTAGTGTCTTTCAGTCAGGAACACAACCTTTAATTAGTTGGATTGATTGCTCTTTGCAGTAAGGGAGGCACATGATGAAGTGTGAAGCAGCTCAGAAAGAATCTTGGAAAGGGGTCTGCTATAGGATTTGGCTTGTTTTGTGAGGGGTATGGACTCAGGCCTTGGAATCATAAATAATTGTCTCTAGAAGAGGATATTATTTCTGCTGAAGCATCAGTACTAATTTGCTAGAACTATCTTAACAACAGACTGAGTGACTGAAACAACAAAAACCTCACTGTTTTTGAAAGCTTTTAGGACTAAATCACTGTCTTTATGAGAGCTGCTCTCTGCAGCCTTCTGTTGGCTTCTTCCCTCTGTTTCCTTTGGTCATTCTTGCTGCCATCATTGCCCTGTCCATCTGGGCATGCCTATTGGTGGGAATTACACTTGGTGATATGTGCGGAGGCAATATGGTGCCAAAGAAGGAGGATCACACTCATGTATCTATCTCTGAGCCACAGCACTGTATATGGTTGTGTTCTCATATGATCTTTCCTCTGTATGTAAACATTCATGCACATATTTGTGTTCTCAAGTTTTCTCTTCATTTTTATTTTTTGGGGAATGGTGAAGCATTGTTTGGGCCACACCCAACATGCTCAGGACTCCAGAGATAAAACCAGGGTCAACTGCATGCCAAAAAGGCATCTACCTCTGGTATTATATCTCTGGCCCAATTTTTCTCTTCTTAAAAGGACAATTGCAGGGAGTTGGAAAGATAGCACATCGGTAGGGCATTTGCCTTGCACACAGCCGATCCAGGATGGACAGTGGTTAGAATCCCAGTATCCCATATGATCCCCTGAGCCTGCCAGGAGTGATTTCTGAGAGCAGAGCCAGGAGTAACCCCTGAGCTCCTCCGGGTGTGGCCCCAAAACAAAAACAAAACAAAACAAAACAAAAAGGACAATTGCAGATCAACTTTAGACCCACCCTGACATGGCCTATGAACTTTAACATATGAAATATGGGAGTGGGGACATAACAAGTCAATAATGGTTTTTTTTCCCCTCCCCACACCTGGCAGTGATGAGAATTTACTCCTGGCTCTACATTCAAGGATTACTCCTGGTGGGTTTCAGAGGACCGATCCCCAGTCAGTTATGTGCAGGGCAAGTACCTACCCTGCTGTGCTATCTCTCTGAGGCCCCTTGCCCCACCCCATACAGTAACGTAAACCGTCCTGGAGGCTAAAACTGGGACTGGGAAAGAAACAACAGTCACTCCAGGACTGTTAATTATTAACTACAGTTAACCAGGAAAAATAGCTCATCCTATTTTGGGGGTCACACCCAATGGTATTCAGGGGCTACTCCCTGCTCTGTGCTCAGTCCTAAGGAGGAAACCCTGAGGAGGGTGTCCCTACCCACTGTGCTTGCTCTATGGCCCCAAGTACATTCTGTGGTGTAGGCAATGGTCACGTTTTATCTGTGCTGAGATAGGAAAGATCTTTTCGTCTTCATCTCAGTCAGGGTGATATGTCAGATGCTGACCTCACTGTGATTGCTGAACAGGAGAACATTGTTTCTGGTTGTGGGTGTTTCAGCTCAAAGCGATACTGAGGTCTCATTGACAGAACTGGACCAGGCCTTGGCTGTTTTGTTCCCTCAGCCAAATGTACTTGTTTTGTAGATGCAGTTGGGAATTAACCACCTCCTTTGCACTTAGAGACTCTGGTGTTAAAACTGGGTACCAAGAGTGACCAAGCAGACCCCAGACTGCTTCCAGGAAGCAGACTTCTCCGAAGTCTGGAGACCTAGAAATGCAGAAAGCATATGTTTTCGCAACTCAGAATCAATCTTTAGCTGCTTACCTCTGGTACACAGAAGGAGCAACATGCTGGAACACCTTGGAATGCCCTGACACCTCACCATTCACCTTTGCCATTAGTAATATGTGGCTGTGTGAATAAGAGCCATAAACTTGATGCGTCAAAACAGCACACCCAGATCTCTCCACCCTGTCTGTGCCTTCATAATGATGTTCACAAATATCTTGGCCAATGCTATTGAGAGCACCAACGATGCAAAAGAGGGGAGCAAATGTTAGGCTCTCATCAGGTTGTGCTCCAAGGTCATCATCCCAGTTTCTTACTTATATTTTTATTGGGTGGGAGACTACAGCCAGCTGTGCTCAGGGCTTACTCCTGGCTCTTCATTCAGGGATCGCACTTGATTCTTAGGGGACCGTTTGTGGTATCAAGAATCAAACCAGGGTTGGTCACATGCAAGGTTGGGTCCTTAGCCTCAGTATTGTCTCTCTGGCTCCAAGAACAAATCTGACTTAATAATGAGGCTCTCTAAGATAGGGAAGCTCATCTAAACAGTTTTAGGATAAAAACGATCAATTAGTAGACATTTAAAATTCTGTGTCTGACTATATCTTGAGCAACAAAACAAGTTCTTGAAATAACTGCAAACATAGAGTTTATCATAGAGCACGTTCTCTGACTTAGTGGAGTTAGATTAAAAATCATGGGGTTGGGGCCAGAGTGGTGGCACAAGTGGTAGGGTGTTTGCCTTGCACGTGCTAGCCTAGGACGGACCACATGGTTCAATCCCCCAGTATTCTATTTGGTCCCCCAAGCCAGGAGCGATTTCTGAGCTCATAACTAGAAGTAACCCCTGAGTGTCACCGGGTGTGGCCCAAAAACAAACAAACAAAAAATCATGGGGTTGGAGCAACAGGAGCTCTACACATGGTGGACTTGGGTTTGATCTTAGGCACCTCATATGGTCCCCCTATTGCTGCTAGAAGTGATCCCTGAGCTCAGAGGCAGGAGTAAATCCTGAACACTGTTGGGTGTAACCCCCAAATCATTATTATGATCTTTAGAATTTAAGCCACACATTTCTAACCTAACCATGGTGAAATAAAAATAATCAGGAAAATTAAGTTCCAAAGTATTCCCAAATGAATGATAATGACAATTCAACTTCAAAATCTGTCACAATGCATCTAAAGCAATGATTGATTATAGGAGACTGTATAATTTTAAACTGCTTCTAGTAGAAAAAGAGAAGGTTTAGATGGAAAAAGAAATAACAAAAACTCAGTAGATATAGAAGGAAATAACAAATATATTGAATCTTAAGTGATGACCAAAAAGGAAAAAAAATGAACAAATTCAATCATGATTTGTGATACTTGATTGCTCTCTCACTGCTTCTTTTCTTCCAGCTTCAGTTGCTGGGCTTAAGACTTTTTTTTTTTTTGAAGTAAGTTGATCATAGAGTTCTCAGTTTTGCCAGTAGGTGGCGGTGCTGGTACCCCGAAAATAGCGACAAGCCACGTTTTTGGGGTACAGCTGGACCAAGGATATCCATTGGACTGAAATGTGGGAGATCATTTGAAGACCGCATAGAAAGTTCAATCCAGAAAGCAAAACCTCCCTCAAACTTAGAACAAGGCAAAATTAGTCATCTTAAGAAACAAAACAAAACAAGAACCTATCCCATACCAAATTTGAAAGCACTCCAAAAACTCATTTAAAACAAACAAAGCAAAACGTAAGCCTAATCGCCTGTGGAATTAAAGCTGGGAAAGTCTGTCTTTTAAAAGTTAGGGGTTCTCTAATGGGATCTCAGAAAACCCCCCTAGAATGCAAATAAATCTATGTCCTGTCCTCCAGCTTTCATCAATCTAAAAGCCCCGCAATGTTCTTCATAGTGCAAATGGATAGAGATCTAAAACAAGTACCCCGTGCTGGAAAAGCCCTCATTAAACGTCATCATTCAAGGGTTAATCATGCGTAAGTCTGGGCTGTAAAGGGAGATGATAAAATGCAGTCCCGGAACTGGGAGGGACCCCACAGCAGGTTACTTTTACAATATTTTCTCCCCTGTGAGGAAGCTGGGGGGTGGGGGAGGAATGGTCAATACCATGAAAAGCTCTTGGGGTGTCTCAGGAAAAGGGAGAGAGAGCACATTTTGGAGGTCTAATACATGAGTCAAACAAGATGTTTTTCGGGAATATTTTAATTTTATCTTTGCCAGGACACTCCCAAATCCTTATATCCTTTTTTTTTTTTTGCTACACCCGGTGACTCTCAGGGGTTACTCCTGGCTATTCGCTCAGAAGTCGCTCCTGGCAGGCACGGGGGACCATATGGGGAACCGGGGGATCGAACCACGGTCCGTCCTAGGTTAGCGCAGGCAAGGCAGGCACCTTACCTCCAGAGCCACCGCCCGGTCCCAAGTCCTTATATCCTTATTCCCCAGATCCCTTAAGAGGACTTCAAGTGAGGGGCTGGAGCGGTGGCACTAGAGGTAAGGCCTTGCAAGCGCTAGCCTGGTTCGATCCCCCGACGTTCCATATGGTCCCCCCAAGTCAGGAGCGATTTCTGAGCGCGTAGCCAGGAGTAACCCTTGAGTGTTAACGGGTGTGGCCCCAAAACAAAAGACAAACAAAAAAGAGGAGTTTAAATGAGTGCACACACCGTGTCTCTTTTTCCAAAATCTGCCACGCGATTTCCTTGGTTTCAGTAAACTTTTCTTTAAAAAAATAAAAAAATAAGAGTCTTTCCTTTGCTTCTTGGGCCTCTGTCCAGGAAGGCACCAAGCAGCAGCTCTGGCAGGAGAACAGCAACTTCAATGCAGGCGGCAGTCTACAACTGGAGAGATGGAAGGCAGAAAGTTCCGAAGGACATGCTGGCTGCAAACTTCACTCTGGGTCCTGGCGGGCTCCCAGGATAGTGCGCTCGAAGTGGGGCCCAGGGGCGGGCTGCGCACCCGTGGCCGGGCTCGGGGGTTGCATGTGGGGGTGCTGGGTGGAGGGTTCGTGGTGGGGCCCCACGTGGCAGCCGCGCCCCGACCCCGCCCGCCGGCGGCTACGAGAACTGCAGAAGGAGCGGGCGAGCAGCGCAGGGATGGGGTGGGATGATTTGGGGTGGGGTGGGCAAGCGCCCTCCGCCCCCTGCGCCCCTACCCGGCTCGCCATGGCGGCTGCCGGCTAGGACCTCGCCGCCTCTTTTCTCTCCCGGGCCTTGGAGCCTTGGAGCGGCCGCGAGGATGAGTCCCTGGAGCTGCTGGTTCCTGCTGCCGACCCTCTGCGTCCTGCACGGGGGTGCAGCCCCGCGCCCCGGCGCGCCCGTTTCCACCCACTGCGAGCTCCAGCCCCAAGTAAGACAGACACGCGGCGGCGCCCTCGTCCCCCCACCCCCCGGGGATGCCCCAACCAGGCCTCCAAGCACCGTGGGCACAACCCCCGACTCCTTTCTCAGTGCCCCGAGCAGCACCTCCGAGTCCCCCTTTTCTGACCGGGGCGCACGCAGTTCTCCGACTGCTCGAGTCCGTTTCCCCCTAACCTTGGCTCCTTAGCTAACCAAAGGGACCTTGGGTGGGGTCTCCAAGGGTGTCACAGAGCGAACCCGTGAAGCACTAAAACTAGCGGGACCTGGTGGTGGGTAAAACTTGGCTGGGCAAGTTCGTGCCTCTCGGAACCCTAGTGGGTTCGGGGCTACGCTGCTCGGCAAATGCTCAAAAGCATCCCGTAGCTTAACTTACCTTAGTTTCAGTGCCTGGGTGGGAGACTCTAGTCTAGGGAGTGAGTGGAGCGAGCTAGGGAATAGTTGCAGAGAGCATTTTCTTTTTTTCTTTGTTTTGTGAGTTCATTTAATTTCTGTAATTTTTGCTTTAGATTTTTATTGTGGTGAAAGTGAATAACAAATTTTTCACAGTAACGTTTAAGGCACATAGTGACAATGAATGAGGGGCATTCCCACCACCAGTGTTGTCCTCCCTCCACCCCTGTTCCCTGCATGCATCCCATATCTCCCTTCTTTAACCCCCCCGTAATGCTAGTGTAACTGTTCCCCCTTTGTGCATTACGCGGAGCAACCGTGTCTGACAGCCTAGCGTTCTCCCGGTACGCCCGGGAGATGATGCCCAAATCCGAGATCAGTAAGGCGCACTGGTGAGTCTTGGCGCTGCACGCTCGGAATCGAAAAGCCCAAGCGGGTTGCGCGCATCTTCCAGGCGTGCAGATTTGGTTCCGTTTCCTGATGCTCAGGCATGTGTAGGATTCTCAAGTGGAGGAGTTGAAATTTCGAGCTGTATGCTATGGGTGACTTCCTGTTCGGTGAATCCTTGGCGCCGGGGTGGGCGAGCCTAATAAATGATAACCGTGTGATTAATAAATAGTGAGCGTGCTTTTCTGCTAGCCTGGGAGCTCTTGCACGTGGGTGCTGGGTTCAGGGGTCGGCCTACCTTTGGGCCGCGCCCACCTTTCGCTGTTGGTAAGTTCATTCGTCTTCCTAACCAAAGTAAAACAGAGGGGAACCTAATTAAGCCTTTCTAGGCAAAAGGAAGTGAGCCAGATGCGCTCTCAGTAGGGCTAGAGGCGCGGCCTTGGGGACTCAGAAGCGCACCCAAGCTGCAGGTGGGGAAGGGAGGGGAACGTTACTGGGGCCAGAGTTGGATCTAAAACCATGGGCGGGTGGTGGCTGCTGTGTGTTATACCAAAGCTGAAGTTCTCCTTTGCCTATGAAATCCGAAAACTATTTTGCTTTTGCAACATTTATTACCAACTTATATTATGACAGAATCTTGACAGGGTTTCTGTTAATCTCGTTTCTCGAGTTTGTCTTCTTGAATCTTTCTTTAGTTCTAGTTCTATCCTTTCTCAAGGTTTTTGGTACCAGGATCCTTCTTACGTTCTGAAAAAGGATTGAGGCTTCCAAAATACTTTTTGTTTTTGTTTTTTGGGTCACACCCAGTGGCGCTCAAGGTTACTCCTGACTCTGCGCTCAGAAATGACTCCTGGGGGCCAGAGAGATAGCATGGAGGTAAGGCATTTGCCTTGCATGCAGAAGGTTGGTGGTTCGAATCCCAGCATCCCATATGGTTCCCCGAGCCTGCCAGGAGCGATTTCTGAGCGTGGAGCTAGGAGTAACCCCTGAGCGCTGCCAGGCGTGACCCAAAACCCAAAAACAAACCAAAAAAAAAAAAAAAAGGCTCCTGGAAGGTGCGGGGAATCATATGTGATGCCAGGATTCGAACCACTGTTAGTCCTGCGTGCAAGGCAAACACTCTACCACTGTGCTATCTCTCCAGCCTC
>PVKC010040291.1:0-12378 GCA_004027635.1 Crocidura indochinensis | reverse complement strand
AGAAGAAGAAGAAGAAGAAGAAGAAGAAGAAGAAGAAGAAGAAGAAGAAGAAGAAGAAGAAGAAGAAGAAGAAGAAGAAGAAGAAGAAGAAGAAGAAGAAGAAGAAGAAGAAGAAGAAGAAGAAGAAGAAGAAGAAGAAGAAGAAGAAGAAGAAGAAGAAGAAGAAAAGAAGAAGAAAAGAAGAAGAAAAGAAGAAGAAAATGATGGATTTCGTAAGATTAATGGGATTGGTCTGATTCTACCTCACTCAGTATACACCTTTTACTCATTGATTTGAGACATCTTTGAATGTAGCAACTTGAATTGGTGTTGAGACCACCTGGTCCACCTCTAGGTGTGGTCATTTCCCTCAGATTAAATACTCAGATTGGGAGGAAGACACCATCTTTCGTTTCCAGACCTCCACGGAGCTGGTTGCTTTTTAGGAGCAAACATGGAGGAACTCCTGAAAATCCGTTTCTCCCTCCATGTTGTACATGTGAATTATTCTCCAGACCCTTGTCGCTCCAATGTTCTGGTGTTAGAACCTGAGGATTTTATTCAGTATTAGTTTCCTATCTTCTTAATGAGTGTGTTTAAAGCAATCCCGTTCACATTACTGAAAGAAAACGTTGGCTGTTAAAGAACAGAAGAGCAATCATAACTGTGCAGTAGGAATATATTCCTCTAATATTACAATATTTGGCGAATATCTGATGTTCGACAAAACTTGCAAAAGGGCTTGCAAAAAAGCATTTCTAAATCATAAACAAAACAACCAATTAACATATTTCCTGGACATCAATAAGCATTCTAATAAAAATGAGACTCGAATAAACCATACAAAAATATAAACTTCAGTATGATAAACATACATATTTGAAAAAAAGAAGCCAAATAATTGAATAACCAAAGGAAAAAAAAGACAGTAAAATTTAGTCACGGTGAATTATAGTTATTTATGATTGGATTCAGGCATACAATGTTACAACACCAATTTCTTTCACCAATGTCCACTTCCCTCCATCTTGTACCCTAATTTCCCTCCCACCCACCAGTCTTCCTGTATAATAGACAAATTTGTTTTGTAAATTTGGGGCACTGTTATATACAATATTGTTTCTGATAGGGTCACATAGCTAGCACTTAACTACCTTTCAGGACTCCCTCCTCCCTCCATAGTGACCACTTCTCTCCACAACTGTCATGGTGTTTTCTTCCCTGTCCTAACACCCACACTCAGTCTCAGAGGCATCCATCCTAATGAAGACCAGTTCTCATGTTCTTTGTTTCTACTGTCTTTGGGCATCTGTTATTCCCCTACTATGCTTCTTTATATTCTTCATATTAGAGAGATTATTTGTTGATTTTTTTCCCTCTGACTAAATTCATCAACTTGATATTCTCTAGATTAATCCAAACGAGCAGCAAATCATATGATTTCATAAAAGGCCATATTTCTATTTAGAAATTTAGAGATTCACATGTAAAATGGCAAGGAGGTCTGCTTATACTAAACACAAAAAGATGACCTGTAAGTTATTTTTTAGGGATTTCAATTTGTACTTCATCAAAAAAATATATAAGAGATGACTAACCCCTCATACAAGTATTGCACATGCTTTGCATGAATAGAATGAATTACACTCTGGATTTGATTACTGAAACCAAAAGAAACCAAGAAAAAGACATTTTAAAAATTATAAACAAAAATTGGCAGAATAGCAAGATTAGCAATAAAATAGTAAAATTATCTTCATTGAATGAATCCTTTAAAAATAAATCTTACCTGCTGGAGTTTAAATAAAAGCAAATTTGAAAAGTTGTGGAAGAGGGAGATACCTTAGGAAATATATGAAGCTCCTAAAGACAACTTTGACATTTCTGCCGACTTTAGACACTGATGTGGAGCTACCTATTCTAAAATGTCTTTTCTTTCCCATTCTTTGAGTATATACTGACTAATTTCATCAATTGGGATTATTTATGACACATAAATGAAAGGGCACAATGGCAGCTAAATAATAAAAGCTAACCATCATTGAGTAACTGTTTCACATAAAATAATATGCTGAGAACATCACATACATTATTTTATTTTAATCTCACCAACAACACTATAAGGAAAGTATTATTATCTCATTTTCATAGGAAACAAAGACAGAGGAAGGTCTGCCTTGCCCTAAAGCACTAAGTAGAAGAGGAATTTTAATCTCGTGCCATTAGAATTCAAAACCTAAACTAATAAGCCACTATGCTATATTCCTAATATATACCTAGTCAAAAGAAAGTATAATGATAAATAAGTTCTTGCAACAAAGATGCTGAAATACTTTAAATAAAATGAAAGTTAAGAATTAATGAAGATCTCTCCCAAAGTAGCATAAAGCAATATTACTGGTTGGATGATGGAGTCACAGATAACATGACATACAGACCTTGAGAAAAATTAATGAATGGATCCTATAAAAAGCTCTGATCACTGGCCAGGACGGTTGTGGCTATTCATATAAGTTCAGGATTTTTATGCATTTTGGGGCCACACCCAGTGACGCTCAAGGGTTACTCCTGACTATGTGCTCAGAAATTGCTTCTGGCTTGGGGGACCATATGGGAAACTGGGGGATGGAACCGAGGTCCATCTTAGGTCAGCCACGTGCAAGGCAAATATCCTACTGCTTACGCCACCATTCTGGTCCCTGGATTGTTATGCATTTTATGTCTAGATAATTCTCTTCCTTATTTAAAATACTTCCCACCCCGGATCTTAGAAAGACAGACTTGTCTGAAGGCAACTCTCACTAACTTGTCCACTTCTCACCCAAGTGAGGTGATACATGAACAATTGACATGTCAATTTTAAATGGATGCCAAGCCTTGGCTTTTTTTCACTTTACCTGCTCTTATACATCAATACTAAGCCATAATTCTGCTACTGTAGGTTTCTTCTTTGAAGTTGTAACTGCAAGCCAGGGTTTCTCTAAGAAAGTGCTTAATCACTGCCAGGGCACTGAGAAATTTTATTTAAGAAAAACAGCTGGCTACTTGCCACCAGCAGGGAATGGAGGAAAGCCAGTCACCATTCATTGCTCTACCTTTGTCCGGCGACGTTCAGCTGTCTTATGCTTTCATCTTGCTTCCTTTGATTTGGGTGATCAAATCAAAAGACTATTTCCTTCCTAGAAGCAAGGTATTATCATTTAAAGAAACATGAGTAGTGGACTAGAGTTGCCAAAGTACCAAGTTAGAGTGAAAAAAATCGAAGTATTTGCAGCAGTCAAAAAATAAAAAGGACAGAAATTCTTAGATAGCAAGATTCCATTATATGATGAGGGAAGAGAGTTCAGTGGACTCAGCACATGTTTTGCATGTGAGAGCTTGATCCCAGCACTGCATGTCCCGTGAGCAAACCATAAAAATAGAGCCAGAAGGAGCCTCTGATCACCACCTGGTTTGTCCCTCACATAAAGGAACCTTAAATAGTGATAGTTACTAAACAGAAATTAAATATCACAGAGAGAAACAAATGAACAAAAAAAATGATTCCTTCTGTTACCACTTTACAGTATTTTCTTGTGAAATTATTGAAAGGGAAAAGTGAATTAATAAATTAACTGCAGTACTATCTATAAAAGAACAAATTCAGTCAGAAAGCTTGATTCACCAATGTATTCCCAAAGTCATAAATAAATTCTAGTCCAGGACAAATAATCTCATTCATTACTAAAATGTGAGTCCACATACAGATTTAAGAAACTTAAAAATTGAAATTAATATTCATACTAAAACAGTTTAAAGCAACCCACCTTAGTATAATACATCTAGAATAGAAACCAAAATAGGTTTATGATACGATTCTTCTTTAACACTACATTTCTATTTTCTGCTATGATTTCAAAGCATTATGATTCGGATTTTACAGTTCTATGATTCATTTTTTTAAATAAAATAAGCCAAACAGCACAGGTACACAATGATGTCAGAGTGTCTGATCCTGCTAATGACTACATGTTACTCCAAATTGTCTAACAAAGTTTTAAGATTCAGTCTTAAAATCTCAGCTGCAACCAGATATGTAAACCTGTAAGCCTTACTAAACTTCTCAGAGTAGGCAATTAAATATATTTGATCTATAATATACCTCAAATATGTGCTAGTTCAAACCATTCCTTTAAATTCTGGTGCTGAGCTGTATTAAAATTCTGACTCTTCTAAGAGGAAAAACAGAAAATGAAGGATATTCTTATCCTCTCCGTCTGCTTTTCATGGAATTACCTGAATAATCTTTAAATTAACCTCTGCTGCACTTTGACTTCAAGGTTCTTGCAATGCTCCTATTCTAATCCCCAGTTTTCAAATCTCCCAAGGATTCCAAATTTCCATCATGTGGTATGTGGGGTCAAATCCTGAAGCAACTGGAAAGTGAATGTTTCCCCTGTTGCCCTATTCCTCCTTTCTTCTACACCAAAATGAGATTCTCTCCCAAAGAAATTCAGATATGTATTAAGAAGAAAACAAGGCAATAACTCATGCTGAAGTATGATTTTAAAATTAAGAGTTCAGCAAGGAATATGTCTCATGTTTCAGAAGTGAAAAGAAACATTAAAAGGAATCGAGGAAAAATTTCTCTGTCCACAACTTAACTGTAATTATTTGCAGTTCGTGGAATCTAAGTTTCTACATATAAATGTACATACATATGCATGCACATCTAGAAAAATAACTTTGTGTTTGTATACATAAGTAGGAATACATTACTTTCTAGCTTGATGAACAGGAATGTTAGCACATTGTACAGGCTGGCAGGTGCTTTTTTAAAATCTTTACTAAATGTCTTGTAGACCTTCCATCAGTATATAAGGCATTGTCTCAGTATTCTATTTTTTTAAAACAGCTAGAGAACATTTCATGGATGACAGGACTATAATGATTTCAGTAGTTAACTATATTTGGACATATTGCAATTAAAAAGCAATACTTGGGGCCAAAGTGATAGCACAGCAGGTAGGGAGTTTGTCTTGCACACAGTCGGCCCGGGTTCAATACCCAGCATTCCATATGGTTCCCTGAGCTTGCCAGGAGTAACATCTGAACAAAGAGCCAAGAGTAACCCTTGAGCACCCATCTGTGTGTTTGCTGGGCATTGTTAAAGTTTCCTCCAGAACATTGGAGAGTAGATCTAGTACCTTCTTCCCACACAAAGTGTGCTCAAATGTCTGATATTTGACAACTTAATCAAAAAAGTTTTAAAAAGCATAGCATCTGCATCATTTCCAATATTTAATATATCCATCACTGGGCAAATCTCCTGTTTAAAATTTTTGTACTTCATTTTTACATGAGAATCACTGGGGCACTGTATAGGGTACACTGGGATGAAAAAAATAATACTCAGACCTTACAGACCATAGGCCTGTGTTCTACTGCTTTGAAACATATCCCCAATTCTATACTCAATTTTATGTAAAAAATATTTATCTCTACAATATAAAATTTAGGTAACCAATCAAATGCTTAAAAAGCATCCAGCATTGTTTTGTACAGAGCCTTAATCACCAGGATCATTTTGCAAGTGATACTACTTCAGAAAGCAAGAAAAAAGAGAACAGAGAGCTTTAAACAGTGTGGCAGTGCAGAAAGAATATATTATTGGGCATAAACAATCATCAAAGAGCTACATCAGTGTGTCCTACATTTTTGTGGGTTTTTTTTTTTTAAGGAGGTAGGTTGATGGCTGCTCTTTAATAATAAAGATTATAACCCTGACAAACCAATAACAAAAAAGCATTAATTTCATACAAGGGAGAACCAGAGTTCAAAGAGAGATCTTTTCCCAAAGGTCACCCTAACCCTATTAAACTGAGGCTTTATGGCTTGTCCTTACATAGCATAGAAAAGTTTGTATTAAAGAGTCAGGCAGATCTGGGCCAGACAGATAGTAGAGTGAGGAAGTCTATACTTCCAAGTACAGCAAATCTGGATTCAATTCCCAGTACTGCATATGGTCCTCCAAGAACTGCCAGGAGTGAAGCCCTGAGTAATCAGAGCCAAGAGTAATTCCTAAGCACAGCTGGGTTTTGTATCTCAAATATTTTTTAATTGTTTTAAAGAGCCAACCATATCTATCTTTCATAAAGACAAAATAATAAAATGTATAATTAAGTCCATGGTCTCCCCACAAAAAATAATAAGACAGTGTTTCTATATTTGACCTTCTAAGAGGTAATCACTGACTAGTCATTTAAACAGACATGCAGTCATATATGAATATTAGGCACCTGGTTTTATCCATAAAAGATTAAGAAGGTACTTTTTATTTCCACCAAATGGAAATAGAAGCCATCAGAAAAATTGCCAGGAAGCAGTTCAAACAAACCAGTTACTATTAATAGGCAGTAGCTACAGTAAGAGCAAGCATTAACTAACCATTCTGATTCCTCAGGCTTCCAAACTCAGACCAACCAAGGACTCTTCAAAAGTCAGACATATAATACTGAATATTAATTTAGATAGATGTCAAAAAAGTAAATGGCTAGGCGATAATGAATATTGGTGGATGGGCCCTCACAATATTCCCTAACACTACTTAGGATTCTGAGTAGAGATGCAGATTTATGAAAGTTTAAATATGCTATACTTCTGGAGCCATAAATGCGAAAAGGTGAACTTTCCTCACTTGTTTCTCTGAATTGCAACAGATAATTTATCTGTTGCCATGCCTCCCATCACTCATTTTTCTATACAATGCTATATCCTTATTATGACCCTTCTCTCTTAACTTCCCATTATTTTCATCCTGTGCCTCTTCTATTCTTCCTTCCAACTGGACCACAGCAGTTATAGTGTTAAACATGTCTATTTTCAGGCCCTCAGCATTCTCTCAAGGAAACTATATCTCAAGTAAATTGGCACTTGCTGGCTATCTTATAACAAGCTTAAATCACGCCACAGAGGGGCTAGAGAGATAGCATGGAGGTGAGGTATTTGCCTTGCATGCAAAGGGTCGGTGGTTCGAATCACGGCATTCCATATGGTCCCCCAAGCCTGCCAGGAGCGATTTCTTAGTGTATAGCTAGGAGTAAGGCTTGGGTGCTGTGGGGTGTGATGCAAAAAAAAAATAAAAACAAACAAACAAACAAACAAACAAAAACACACCACAGAACCTGGAAAATAAGTTGGAAAAACTGGAGTCTGTGGCTGGCACAAACACCCCTGGCACAAAAGTTCCAGTTTGATCTTTCACATAGCACGAAACCCTAAACACCACTGGTGTCCCCAGAACTGCCACAGCAGCAGAATGTCAGAAGATCAGAGCAGTGAAAACTGCAGGCACACAGAGCTGGGCAAGAGAGTATTAAGGAAAGACTTACTGGGTCCCTAACTATGGAGGCTTCAAAAACAATCACAAGCCTTCTGACGTTCCACCACTAACAGTCTCTCCTGCATAGAAAACTAAATGCTTAGACCCATAAACTATACCTACATTTTTCTAACTTCCTGCCATCTGTACCATTCTGATTCGTTATGTTGCTTCTCTCACTCACTGGGATTCCAGAGATTAAGAGTCAGCTTTCAATTGTGGCCAAAAATAATAAAATCTTCAAACAGGTATTGTACAAAAGTTGGCTACCCTAGGGTAACCTTATTGCAAAACCCACATCAGGTCCTGAGTAGAAACACTGAAGACAGTGGAAAGTGACAGAGGCTCAGAAAGGGTTAAAGGAAAAGCTCTAATATCTTCATTGATTGATGCTTGCATTTCCATGGCTCTAATTAGTATAGCCAGTACATTAGTATGGTATTTGGGTAAGTAATGATCAGGAACCTTAATCACTAATTGAGACAAAAAAATTAAGATTTATTATAAAAGCAAATCAAATTCTTATAGTGAACACAAGCATATGGATATTTTTAGCAGAATAGTAAAGCTCAGGACTTTAAAATTTGGTTGAAAAACAAAATTGGAAAATCAGGGACCGGAGAGATAGCAAGGAGGTAAGGCATTTGCCTTACAAGCAGAAGGACAGTGGTTCGAATCCAGCCATCCCATATGGACCCCGAACCTGCCAGGAGCGACTTCTGAGCACAGTCAGGAGTGACCCTGAGTGCTGCCCGGTATGACCCAAAAACAAAACAAAAACAAAAAAGTTGAAAAATCAAGTTACAATTTAAAAGCCTGGTAGAAACTACATCACACACACACACACACACACACACACACACACACACACACACACACACACACACACACATCTCTAATTGGCTGGAAAAAATATTCTGGTAATTCCATAAACAGATAAGTGTGTAAATACAATGTCTTTAAATAAGCCCTGTGAAATAGTTAATAGCCAGCACAGCTATTTAAATATAAAAGTCTATTGCTCCTTTTACCAGATGCCTGAAGAAGTGACAGCAAAGATGAGAAATAGGGAAAAGAACTGGAAGAAAGGAAAGAATGAGGGATTAGGGAAAGAGTAGGCTGCGAAGAGGAAAGGGAGACAAGACTGGGCAAGAAGTGAGGAAATTGGGGAAAGGTAAATGATCAGAACTGTAAGTTAAAGATAAATCATCCCTGGAGAGGAAGAAATGAGATAACTCTAAATAAACTAGGAAGCAAATATATCACATTAGAGCCTCCTTTTTTAACATTTTTCCAACCGGTGGCCCAATTCCAACCAGTTTCTTTCCTCTAGTCCCCTACCAGGTGGTCCTTTAATCTCCTGCTATGCAGCCCTATTTATGTAATTTTCGTTAGAGCCCTCTTAGGTATTCTGGGGCCCACAAGGTCCATAGAGCCTCAACAGAGAAAGGTTGGAGGGGTCAGAGAATTAGCACAGCAGTAGGGTATTTACCTTGCATGTGGCCAACCCAGGATGGACAGTGGTTCGAATTCCGACATCCCACATGTTCCCCAAGCCTGCCAGGAGCGATTTCTGAGTGCATAGCAAGGAGTAACCCCTGAGAACCACCATTTGCGACCCAAAAACAAATTTTTTTTTTCATTTAGATTATGATTAAAAGACATTAACTGAGTATTCTTTTTTGATTTTTTTTTTTGGAGGGGGGTCACACCCGGCAGTGCTCAGGAGTTACTTCTGGCTCCAAGCTCAGAAATTGCTCCTGGCAGACACGGGGGACCATATGGGGCACCGGGATTCGAACCGATGACCTTTTGCATGAAAGGCAAACGCCTTACCTCCATGCTATCTCCCAGGTCCCATTAACTGAGTATTCTATTGATGGTATTTTTTTTTCCTTCCTGGCATTTGACAGACTGAAAAAAAAAAATAATGGTGACAAGAACTCCTAAGCATTTATGTAAACTTATTTTAATTAATGCTCTGAATGGTTTTTTTTTGTTTTACCATCACAATGTATATTAATGTTTATTTATCACTGTATAGCTCTAAGAGCTGAGTCAGATCAGCCTTACTAAAATAGCTAATTTTAGAAAACTTCCCCAATGACTGTGAGATGGGTCACAAAACGGAGTTCTTTGCTTCTCCTTCTCTGTTTCTGGAACTAACAAGCAATTAACCTTGGTACAGATGCCAAAAACCTCCATGTGTGGGTAGGCCTAACATGTTTTATCTTGTCTAGGTTAAAACCAAGCTGATTTTCTTCACTAAGCTGGCCTCTCATCAAAAACACATAAAACTGCATCAAAAAAAAATAGAAGAAAAATGTACAGATTCAAGTATAAAAAGCAGATGAACTCATGGTACAACTCTGCAACCTGCAAAGGTTTAGAGATGTCTGGCTGAATAAGTGATTCGCAGATAAACAAGAAAAAGGGTGAAACCTCTTTGAGCAAATTCCCTCAATTAGCAATCACCTTCATTTAGCAACAGCACCTCCACAATGTAAGCTGCAGGGAAATTAATTAAATTTAATAGAAGCCACGGGGGAAGTAATTAAATTTAATACAAGTCATGGATTCCAAATGAAGATAAACTGTATTTGTAATCAGACCTACTGTGTCACTTTACTCACTCCCAGGTTTACGAACACAGGAGCCAAGTGCAAAACTACTTTCTACAAGAACACTGACTTGCCTAGATCCAAGTCTCACTTGCTTTCTCACTTCCAAATGTAATGTGGTGGGTGCCTTATGCTATGGAAAGCATGCCTAATTTTTTAAAAAGATCTTTTTTTCCTTCAAAATAAAAAAGTCTGCACCCACATAGCATGTCAATTATGTGTAAACAGCAGATCAGAATAGCACAGAAGCCACAGCACAGACAAGAAGTAATGAAAGGCTGGCATGTTTGCTTTTCGAAGGAAAACTAGCAGCCCATTCATCTAAATGCAGTTATGTTTCAATTTAACTAAATTACAAGGTATGAAATTAGCAATGCTTCAAGCGCCCTGGGCTGCCGCTCCCACCAGAACACTCCATCTTTAATACCTGCTCCAGCTTGCAAAGAAAACTAAGGCAAACATTAGGGTGAAATGGGCAAAACATCCTTTTTAACAAAGGCCTTTTCTAACCACTGCAATCTCATGGTTTTTACCCCTCAGAAAATCAAAAGTTTCAATGAGAAAAGACCAACTACTACTTGATATTTTTATTTAAATATACATTCCATTCTTTGAATAGTTATTTAAAAGTTGTCTTATGTATCATGGTAAAACGTAAGTTTCTTAAAGACAATTTCAGTTTCAAGTTTTTTATTGACAAAATACTTGGAACCATATTTTATATACAACAAGGAATTAGAAAATATTTACTGGGGCTGGAGAGATAGCATGGAAGTAAGGCATTTGCCTTTCATGCAGAAGGATTGTGGTTCGAATTCCGGCATCCCATGTGGTCCCCTGTGCCTGCCAGGGGTGATTTCTGAGTGTAGAGCCAGAAGTAACCCCTGAGCGCTGCCGGGTGTGACCCAAAAGCCAAAAAAAATAAAAATAAAAAAAAACAAACAAAAATAGATAGGAAGTAAGTTTCAATAGTCAGCATCTACACAGCCCATTTAATCCTTAAATACTGAGTTTAGTCTCACCATGGAGAGATATAACAATCTTTTCAAATAGATACAAGTTAATCTAAGGTGGTTCTAAGGTGTGGTGTTTTTTCTTTGTTTTTGTTTTTTTTTTTTTTGGTTTTGGGGCCACTCCCTGGGATGCTCAGGGGTTACTCCTGGCTATGCGTTCAGAAATTGCTCCTGGCTTGGGAGACCATATGGGACGCCAGGGGATCGAATCGTGGTCTGTCCTAGGTCAGTGCATGCAAGGCATACGCCCTACTGCTTGCACCACAGTTCCGGCCCCAGATCTAAATTTTGATAATCCTATTTGCCTTTGTGTTGTAACAAGCAATATGAAATAAATGTGTGCTGCATAGAGGCAGGCTATACTGGAGGTGGAAGACTGGAGACACTGATGAGGGAAGGTCACACCTGTGGTAGGATTAGTATTTGAACATTTAATGCCTTAGATGTCTATACTATGAGCAACTGGTAATGCACAGTGTTAGAATGAAAAATAAAATAAAAATAATCACATTTGAAAAATCACAACCCTTCAGTATCTGTCACTTGAATATTTAGTGTAACAAAGAAAAAATGAGCAAAAACCACTTATTAGTTATCAAAATACGATGGGATAGTTGTCTCCCAAAAAGTACTTTTGAGATAGGAAGATGAAGTAAACTAGCCACTCTCCATGAAATACTCTTTTTCACATGAATGACTGAAGAAAAACTATTCAGAAGTGGAAATGAGTGACAGTTTCGGAAAAAAAAGAGCAAGTGAACCTGTCATTTCAAGGAAAATAACTGACAGTATCTGTTGTCAATGATAAAAATTGAGCTTTTAAGTGAAAATTATTATCTTGAAAATTATATCCACCATCATGAGCTTGACAGCTTCCCAACACTTAAAATATTTTCTGATATTAACAAATATGAGAGTTTGATATTATATAATGCCATGTGTCAATACCCGAAAGTGCTACCTAATTTTCTAACTGACCAATGCATGGCTTGATACAAAGTTTAAAACGGACCAATGTGCTTTAAAATAAAACTAAAAATATTGATGAAAGGTATAAGTGGGTACTGATTTTCTTTTTCTTTTTGGACCCCACTTGGTGACGCTCAGGGATTACTCCTGGTCATGCGTTCAGAAATCACTCCTAGCTTGGGGGACCATATAAGATACCAAGGATCAAACAAGGTCTGCCCTGAATCAGCCACTTGCAAGGCAAACGCTCTACCACTGTGCTATCACTCGGTCCCTGAAATTAATTTTTTTAAGAAATAGCAATCTGTAAATGTTCAGTATTGTGTCAAATATCCACAATTATTTGGAAAGCATCATTATTCATACTGTAAATGACAGAAGCTCAATCAATAAAAAAAAATTGAAAAAATAAAATAAACCTCCTTCTTCCAACTGT
>PVKC010040290.1:0-12364 GCA_004027635.1 Crocidura indochinensis | reverse complement strand
AAAGAAAGAAAGAAAGAAAGAAAGAAAGAAAGAAAGAAAGAAAGAAAGAAAGAAAGAAAGAAAGAAAGAAAGAAAGAAAGAAAGAAAGAAAGAAAGAAAGAAAGAAAGAAAGAAAGAAAGAAAGAAAGAAAGAAAGGCGAAAGAAAAAAGAAAAAGTTTTACCTATCATTTTGATACTGCTTTGCCAGCCATTTCCAACATCTAGTCTCTTCCCATCCTCTTTGCTCCTTTTCTTATTGTTAGAACCCTTTTCAAAGCCTATCCTAACTTTCCTCTAATATTTGTGTATAATTTTTTCTTTTTAACTAAGCTCCTTTTGAAATGCCCGTCTTTGTGTGTCTCCAGGCAGGAGGCAGGGTCTTTGCTCTCCTCTTTGGCCCAGTTTATAGTGGCTCAGGGCTTCACTGGGAGCTCTCTGGAGAATTGTGCAAATTGCACCCGGGCTTCCCTTGGAAGAGCCACTCATAGCAGCAACCCCGTGCTGTGCCCGAGTGCATCAAGGCCATATCAACCCCTTGATGCTGTCTCATGCTGTGATTTTCCTTTGCATTGTGTCATATGTCACGATGGGTTTTCCCACAATGCATTCTTTAGTTCAGTGTCAGGACAAAAGAACAAATAATGTGCTCCTGTGGCAGCCAAACATGCTACCTGCAAGGTTGGGCAGCAGAACATATTTCCCTTCACGAGAATGAATTACCTCAGATGAGCCTGTGTTCCCCCCCCCACACCCCGTTCCCACTCTCTTCATTAGGCCTCTGACTTCAGTTCCTCTACAAAGTGCTTTCTACAGGTTGAAGCATTCAACAAGCAGGAAAATTTGGATTTGCAAGTGATCTGTGAGTTCTTTGATCAATATGTTCCTGCTAAATAAATTGTCACAGAAATAAAAATATACAGTGTTCTATGCTATCGATTCAGGATTTTGTTACGGAACTGGCAAAATGCAGAAGAGTTTCTGTGAAATAACCACTGAACAACTCTAAACTCATGAAAATGTCTTTTTTTAATTATTTTCTTAGGTCCCCTGCCCAACTTCTGAGAATTACCAGTCTGCTCTCAAATTAATTTTAGAAGTCTATTGTTAGTGGTGATAACACCGTTATTTTACCATTTACAAAACTATCCCAGAGATGTCTTTAATTTATCTTCCTCAGAAAGGAAAGGCACCTTCACCCTGACCATGCATTTATTATATGACTAAACATAATCTCTTTCATGCATGCCACATATTGAGTCCTATATGGCTTTAGGAGATATTCATGCAAACTTACACACACCTTCCTGCAGACAGAGGAAAGAAAAAAAATCAAATGTCAAATTTTAGAGCTTTGGTGGGAGAAAAAGTAAGACTTCCACCTCATTAGGAATGTCCTTGGTTTCCTATAATGTGATTAAAAGAATATAGGATCAGAAGAGATAACCATTATATAGTAAGAGGTAGCTTCTCGGAACACTTTTTAAATATCAATAATATTGTCAAGGAATTTACTAGAAAACCAGCACTTGGTCCTTTCCCCAGGCTTCAATTTGACACTATCCCAGTGATTTGTTTATATGTTGAAGCTTGAAGACTATTCACAACACTAGGATTATCTGAAGGTTTCTGAAGATCTGATTTCAGTCATTGCATACAGAACTTTTACTCTGAAAGTACACAACCACTTTGTCTAGTCAAGGTTTAAAAGAACCTCATAAGCTACAAATGCATTTTCCATATCAAGAGAGGGAGAATAAAACTAAATAGAAATATTTGCTAGGTGGAAACATTTTTACTATTTATAGAAATGCATATGGTATATTATATATGTATAAATATATTCATATCTTGGAATATGTTTTTTTTTTCAAATAAGTAGCCAGTTGCCAAATCACTATAACAATAATGGAGAATAGATAAACCTGATAAGGTTAAAATTACACAATTCAAATTTGCAATTGTGCTGATTGCATAATTCTAAAGGACTTTATGATCCTCTACATTGAATCACTTAGATACTTATGCTCTATATAAATAGGATTTTTTTCTTTTTTCTTTAAAATACACTGCTGAATATGTGTGCATCAGAATCAACAAATCGTGCTGTTTTCTCAAATTGTGCTGTTTTCTTTCTCATCTCTTTTGCTGTCAAACCATAAATGACAGACTTTAGTAAGTTTCTTATTCTACTAAAAGTATTCTTTAAATTGTGTGAAAAAGCATATCTTCCTGATATCTCTGTCCTACTTCTTTTAAACACAGAGACACATTTACTTTGCTAATCCTACTCTCATTTATCAGTATGAGCAATATGTTTTAAGATGCATATTTTTTGATAGTTATGTTTTATTATCTGTTTCAAAACAGGAAAAAATTCTTCTTACACTAATGAAAAAGCTTAGCTCAAAGAATTCCTTAGAAGTGTTTGTCATACATTCTTCAAAGAAGTGGATCAAACACTCCTGAAATTCATTTGAAACAATAAATACCCACAAATAACTAGAGCAACCATTGGGAAAAGGAGTATAGGAGGCATCTTTTCCCAACTTTAAATTGTGTTACAAAGCTATAGTCATTTAAAAGCATGGTATTGGAATAAAGACAGATCCTCGGATCAGTAGAATAGACTTGAGTATTCAGAGAATGTTCTCCAGACATACTATCAAGTAATCTTTGATAAAGGGGCAAGAAATGCAAAATGGAGCAAGAAAAAGCCTCTTCAACAAGTGGTGTTGGAACAACTGGTCAATAGCTTGCAAAAAAGTGAACTCCGACTTCCATCTAACACCATGCACAAAAGTCAAATGCAAATAGATTCAAGACCTGGATATGAGACCTAAAACCATAAGGTATATTGAAAAAAACTCCGTGACATTGAGACTAATGACATCTTTAAGGAGAAATCGCACTCTCCTTACACGTGGAAACAGAGATAAGCAAATGGGACTACACTAAGATGAGAAGCTTCTGCACCACAAAGGAAATAGTGCCTAGAATACAAAAACCACCCGCAGAATAGGAGAAACTATTCACCCAATACCCATCAGACAAGAGCTAATATCTAAAGATATACAAGTTACTGACAGAACTTAACAAGAAAAAAAAAATCTAACCCCATCAAAACATGGGGAGAAAAAAATGAATAATTTCTAAACCAAGAAATAAGGATGTCCAAAAGCCACATGAAAAAATGTTCTATTAATTATCAGAGAGATGCAAAAAACAAAAACAACAACAACAACAACAACAACAACAATGAGGTACCATCTCATGCCACCAAGACTGGCACATATCACAAAGAAAAAGAAAAGTTCTGGCGGGGATGTGGGGAGAAATGAACTCACATTCACTGCTGGTGGAAATGTTGTCTAGTCCAGCCCTTATGAAAATAATATGGAGATTCCTCAAAAACCTGGGAACTGAGCTCCCGTATGATCTAAATATACCACTTTTAGGGATATACCCTGGGAACACAAAAACACAAAACAAAAATTCCTTCCTCAAATCTATATTTATTGCAGCACTTTTTACAATAGCCAGACTCTGGAAACAACCAAGATGAATGACTAAAGAAACTGTGATACATATACACAATGAAATATTATGCATCTCTCAGGAGAAATGAAGTCATAAATTTTTCTTATACATGGACGAACATAGAAATTATGCTGAGTGAAATAAGTCAGAGGGAAACAGATACACACAGATTTTTCTCACTTATCTATGGGTTTAAGAAAAATAAAATACATTATTGTATTAATGCCCAGACATGAGGGCTAGAAGGACCTGCTCAACCTATGCAGCTCACCACAAAGTGTGGTGAGTGCAGTTAGAGAAATAATACACTAACAAGTACTATGCCAATGAACAGATACTTCGATAAAAAAGAAATACAAATGGCCAAAGGCACATGAAAAAATGCTCCTCATCACTAATCATCAGGGATATGCAAATCAAAACAATGATGAGATACCACCTCACACCACAGAGATTGGCGCACATCACAAAGAATGAGAATAATCAGTGCTGGCGGGGATGTGGAGAGAAGAAACTCTTATCCACTGCTGGTGGGAATGCCATCTAGTCAAACCTCCATGGAGAGCGATATAGAGATTCCGCCAAAACCTGGACTGAGATCCCATTTGACTCAGCTATTCCACACCTAGGGATATACCCTAAGAACACAAAAATTCAATACAAAAACCCCTTTCTCACACCTATATTTATTGCAGCACTATTCACAATAGCCAGGCTCTGGAAATAATCAAGATGCCCTTCAACAGACAAAATGCTAAAGAAACTGTGGTGCATATACTTACAATGGAATATTATGCCACCATCAGGAGAGATGAAGTCATGAAATTTTCCTATACATGGATATACATGTCATCTATCATGCTGAGTGAAATAAGTCAGAGGGAGACAAAGAGATGCAGAATAGTCTCACTCATCTATGGGTTTTAAGAAAAATAAAAGTCATTTTTGGAACAATCCTCAGAGACAATGAGAGGAGGGCTGGAACTTCCAACTCACTTCATGAAGCTCACCACAAAGAGTGGTGAGTGCAGTTATAGAAATAACTACACAGAGAACTACCATAATCACGTGAGTGAATGAGGGAACTGGAAAGCCTGTCTGGAGTACAGGTGGGGGTGGAGTGGGAGAGAGGGAGACTCGGGGCATTGGTGGTGGTAACATTGCACTGGTGAAGGGGGTGTTCTTTACATGAATGAAACCTAATCAAAATCATATATATAATTAAGATGATTAAATAAATAAAAATGTAAAAAAAGAACA
The DNA here is from genome assembly GCA_004027635.1 of Crocidura indochinensis. Taxonomy (NCBI): domain Eukaryota; kingdom Metazoa; phylum Chordata; class Mammalia; order Eulipotyphla; family Soricidae; genus Crocidura; species Crocidura indochinensis. The sequence goes on along the minus strand of PVKC010040290.1, from coordinate 7,587 downwards.
TTAAGAAAAATAAAAAATAAAAACAAAAATATAGAATTCAAATTTCAACTTTCTCTTTCTAAAAAAAAAAGAAAGAAAATGGAGCTTGAGCAAGAATGCAGAAGGAAATCATAAAAATTGGAGCAGGAATTAATGAATTGGAACAAAAAATTATAAGCAATCCTAAAAAACAATGAAACCAAGACTATGTTTTGCGAAAGTATACAAGATTAATAAACCACTAGAAAATTCACAAAGAAAGAGAGAAAAAACTTTCTGATTAAGCAAAATAAAACAGGGAACTTCACAATTGAAATTCAAAGGATGATCAGTGATAACAGTGAAAAAACTTTTAATATTTATTGTCGCGAAAGTGTATTACACATCTTTTACCAATGTGCTGTTCTGTATACCTTATGGTATCAGGTCTAATATCAAGGTCTTTAATCCATATGGATTTTACCTTCATACATGATGTTAACTGGAGATCTATGTTTGCTTTTTTGCAAGTGGCAAACCAGTTCTGCCAGCACCACTTGTTGAAGAGATTTTCCCTGCTCCACTTATTCTTGCTCCTTTGTCAAAAATTAGGTACATGTATGTCTGGGGAACAATGTCTGAGAATTCAAGCCTATTCCACTGATCTGAAGGTCTGTCTTTATTCCAATACCATGATGTTTTGATAATTATTGCTTTGTAGTACAGTTTAAAGTTGGGGAAAGTAATGCCTCCCATTTTCCTTTACCCTAGGAGTGCTTTAGCTATTCGAGAGTGTTTACTGTTCCAAATGAACTTCATAAGTGTTTGATCCACTTCTTTGAAGAATGTCATGTGTATTTTTAAGGGGTTCGCATTAAATCTGTAAAATGCTTTGGGGAGTATTGCCATTTTAATGATGATAATCCTGCCAATCCATGAGCAGGGTATGTGTTTCCATTTCCATGTGCCCTCTCTTATTTCTTGGAGAAGGGCTTTATAGTTTTCTTTGTATAGATCCTTCACGACTTTGGTCAAGTTGACTCCACGATATTTGAGTTTGTGTGGCACTATTGTGAATGGGATTGTCTTTTTGACTTCCTTCTCTTTCCTATCATTATTGGTATATAAAAGGGCTATAGACTTCTGTGTGCTAATTTTGTAGCCTGCCACATTACTATATGAGTCTATTTTTTCGAGAAGCTTTTTGGTAGAGTCTTTAGGGTTTTCCAAGTAGAATATCATGTTGTCCGCAAACAGTGAGAGCTTGACTTCTTTCTTTTCTATCTGGATTCCTTTGATATCTTTTTCTTACCTGATCACTATAGCAAGAACTTCCAGTACTATGTTAAAGAGGAATGGTGAAGGCAGATAGCCTTGTCTTGTACCAGAGTTAGAGGTAAGGCTTTTAGTTTTTCTCCATTGAAGATAATATTTGCCATTGGCTTTGGTAAATGGCTTCAACTAGCTTGAGAAAGGTTCCTTCGATTCCCATCTTGCTGAGAATTTTGATCAAGAATGGGTGTTGGACCTTATCAAATGCTTTCTCTGCGTCTATTGATATGATCATGTGATTTTTGTTTTTCTTATTGTTGATGTTGTGTACAATGTTGATAGATTTACGAATGTTAAACCATCCTTGCATTACTGGAATGAAACCTACTTGGTCGTAGTGTATGATAGTCTTGATGATGCATTGAATTCTATTTGCCAGGATTTTGTTGAAGATCTTTGCATCAGCATTTATCAGGGATATTGGTCTGTAATTTTCTTTTTTGGCAGCATCTCTGTCCAGTTTTGGTATCAAGGTGATGGTGGCTTCATAAAAGCTGTTTGGGAGTGTTCCCGTTTTTTCAATTTCATGGAAGAACCTGGCTAGGATTGGTAGTGGTTCCTCTTGAAAGATTTGAAAAAATTCATTAGGAAATCCATCCGGACCAGGGCTTTTTTGGGGGGGCAGATGTTTGATTACAGTTTCAATTTCATCAGTGATGATGGGGGTGTTTAGATATTCTACATCCTCCTTACTTAAATGTGGAATGTTATAAGTGTCCAAGAATTTTTCCATTTCTTCTAGGTTCTCATGTTTAGTAGCATCAAGTTTCTCAAAGTAGTCTCTGATTACCTTTTGGATCTCTGCAATATCTGTCTTGATCTCCCCTTTTCATTTCTAATATGGGTTGTTAGATTTCTCTCTCTCTCTTTGTGAGTTTTGCCAATGGCCTATCAATCTTCTTTATTTTTTCAAAGAATCAACTTATGCTTTCGTTCATCTTTCGATTGTTTTTTGGTTTTCCACTTGATTGACTTCTGCTTTCAGCTTTGTTATTTCGTTCTGTCTCCCTAGCTTTGGTTCCTTCTGTTGGTCATTTTCTAATTTTTTGCGCTGCGTCATTAAGTTATTCAGATATGCCCCTTCTTCCTTCCTGATGTGTGCTTGTAGAGCTATAAATTTTCCTCTCAGGACTGCTTTTGCTGTGTTCCATAGATTCATCTCTTTGACCCATTTTGCCACTTTGTGTCTTTTAATTGGTGTATTTAGTCCATAAACATTGAGGGATATGATTATCATAGGATTTAATGTCATCTTTATAGATAAGTTTCCTGTGTTTGTTGGTCTCTCTTGTCTTAGAGTAGACCTGTCAGTTTTTCCTTTAAGGCTGGTTTATCATCTGTGAAGTTTCTGAGCTGTTGTTTTTCCTTAAAGCTATGCATTCTTCCTTCAAACTTGAATGGGAGTCGGTCTGGGTGCAGTATGATTGGTGAGGCATTCATTTCATTCAGTCTTGTCACAATATCCCAACATTGTCTTTTTGCCTTGAGAGTTTCTTGTGACATGTCTGTGGTAAGTCTTAGAGATGCTCCTTTGAATGTAATTTCCCTTTTTGTTCTTCCTGCATTCAGTATTCTATCTGTATCTGTGGGATTTGTCATTGTAACGAGGATGTGTCTTGGGGTGTTTTTCTTTGGGTCTCTTTTAGCTGGTACTCTTCGGGCACGCAGGATTTGATTGCATGTAGTCTTTAACTCTGGGAGTTTCTCTTTGATGATGTCTTTGACAGTTGATTCTTCTTGGAGATCGCCTACCTGGGTTTCTGGGACTCCAATAATTCTTATGTTGTTTCTATTGAGTTTATCAAAGATTTATATTTTCATCTGTTCGCATTCCTTGAGTACTTTTTCCATTGCCCGTTCATTTGTCTTAAGGTTCTTTTCCACTTTCTTCTGTTGGGTTGAGTTTTTCTGCATCTCATCTTCCAGTACTCCAATTCTCTCCTCAGTTGCTGATTCTATGCTGGCAAGGCCATCCATTAAGGTTTTCAGTTGAGCTGCTATGTTTCAGTTCTGTTATTTCAGTTTGGAGTTTTCTGATTTCTGTCTTTGTATTCTGTTCACATTGATCTATGCTTTTTTTGAGTTCTTCAAATCTTCCATATTGCTAGTTTAAGTTTCTTATCAGAGAGGTTAATCAGGTGGTTGGAATTAAATTAGGTCATCTGAGCTTTCTTCTTCATTTTCTGTGCATGGTGTTTGTCTGCCAGTTTTCCCCATTGTCGCTCTTGTAGTGTGATTTTTCCTACGTGGTGGGATTCATTGGTTAGAAGGAGTGTGTGGCCATGAAGCAAAGCAAAATGAAGCAAAGAAAAATGAAGCCATGCTCTTTTGCTGCCTCTACTTGACATTTTTTTGGGGGTGCGCTACCTAGGCCCTTGAGGAGACCTTCTGGGATTCAGACACACAGGCAGACAGGCACAGGCAGGATAAGTTTCCCTTGAAGTCCTCAGTGTGAACAAAGGCACAGCAGTGCAGCGCCTCCACAGGCCAGAGAACTCACCTTATTGGACGATGACACCCACAGCCAGAAATTACTCACTGGGCAGCTCCAAAATACAGTTTTTTGCTGGTGCGCTACTAGGCCCCTGAGGAGATCTTTGGGGATTCAGACACACAGGCAGACAGGTACAGGCAGGAGAATTTTTCCCTTGAAGTCCTCAAATTCCATTTTCACTTCTTTTTTTTTCTTTGTTTTTGATAAAGGAGCAAGAAATCCTAAATGGAACAAAGAATGCCACTTCAACTAGTGGTGTTGGCACAGCTGGCTAACCACTTGCAAAAAAAGCAAACCCAGGCCCCCAGCTAAAACCATGAATAAAGATAAAATCCAAATAGATTAAAGACTTTTATATCAGATCTGAAACCATAAGGTATATAAAACAACTCGTAGGTAAAACATTCCTTAACATTGAGACTAAATGTATCTTTAAGGAGGAAACAGCGCGCTCCAAACAAGTGGAACCAGAGGTAAACAAATGGGAACTTATTAAGCTGAGAAGCTTTTGCACCTCAAAGGAAATAGTGCCCAGGATAGAGTCACCCAATGAGTGGGAGAACTATTCACTCGATACCCATCAGATAAGGGGCTAATCTCCAAAATATACAAGGCACTGTCAGAACTTTACAAGAAAAAAGCATCTAATCCGATCAAAAATGGGGAGAAGAAATGAACAGATACTTTGATAAAGAAGAAATTCAAATGGCCAAAAGGCACATGAAAAAATGGTCCACATCACTAATCATTAGGGAGATGCAAATCAAAACAACTCTGAGGTACCATCTCACACTACAGAAATTGGCGCATATCACAAATAATGAGAACAAGCAGTGCTGGCGGGGATGTGAAGAGAAAGGAAGTATATTTCACAGCTGGTGGGAATGCTGTCTAGTCCAACCTTTATGGAAAACGATATGGAGATTCCTCCAAAAATCGGAAATTGAACTCTCATACGATCCAGCTATACTACTCCTAGGGATAGACCCTAGGAACACAAAAATATAATACAAAAAAATCCCTTACTCACACTTATATTCATTGCAGCTCTATTTACAATAGCCCAACTCTGGAAACAACTAAGATGCCTTTCAAAAGATGAATAGCTAAAAAAACTGTGGTACATATGCACAATGGAATATTATGCAGCCATCAGGAGAGATGAAGTCATAAAATTTTCCTATATATGAATGTACTTGGAATCTATCATGCTGAGTAAATTAAGTCAAATGGAGTGAGATAGATGCAGAATAGTCTCCCTCATCTATGGGTTTTAAGAAAAATGAAAGTCATTTTTGCAATAATTTAAGAGACAAAAGAGAGGAGGGTAGAAGGTCCAGCTCATGACATAAAGTTCACCACAAAGAGTGATGAGTGCTGTTAGAGAAATAACTGCATTGAGAACTATCCTAACAATGTGAATGAATTAGAAAGCCTGTCTAGAGTACAGATGGGGGATGTGGTGAGGAGGAGGGAGATTTGGGACATTGGTGATGAGAATGTTGCACTGGTGAAGGGAGATGTTCTTAACATGACTGAAACATAACTACAGTCAAATTTGCAATCACTGTGTTTAAATAAGTATATAAATAAAAAAGAAAGCAAAAAGAATCACAGTGCTTATATAGTTTGTTATGCACATTCTAGGTCTAGGTACTTATTTTCATTTCATAAATACTGTGATTAGTTTTTGAATTTTCATTCCACCTAATTAATAAAACTATGCCCAAAGAAAGGAACCTATGTAAATAATCACCATGTTATCAAAACTAAATATCAACTATTATTTATTATGTTTTAATCCTCTCCTCAACTATACAAATCAAATTGCTCTTAGAGATATGCATTCAACTAAATATTTATTGAGCAACTACCACATTCAAAAGACTATAAAGATATTACTGAAGACATAGTGATTTCCAGGGTCTTAATTACATTTTTGTAATCTAGGATTAATTGGGAAAAATAGATAAACAGTAACTATAATATAAACAAGGTGACTGGAAAAGAGTTGAAATGTTATTGCATGTTGAGTATATGGGAAAACATGACTGTGTGAGGAATGTTGTCTTGAGACACTGTAAGAACAATAGAATTTCAAGATGTAAAATTTATCTCATCAAGTGAAATGATGGACTTGAAGAATATTGTCCATGGAAATCATAAAGATAGAGGAAAAATTGATGTTGTACAAAGCTTAAGATAAGTCAGACTATTTGACTCAAAAATAAATGAAAGGCAGGAATGGTAAATAAAATTTAAGTGTATCTTGTTAATTTCCATTTTGAATGATATTATGAAAAGTTACTTCTCAAAATGAGGTCCAGGATGTGCCTGGCTGCTTCCCAGAACCAATAAAAATGGCATGCTACTTGGGTCATTGAAACAGAATCAACATCCTGGGCTTATTTTTCTAGAACCTACTTTAGACTCACATTATTGGAATTTGGAGGGTGAGAGACAAATTGCTGGACCAAAAATCCACTTTTTAACAAGCATTCTAGGACACTCTCACATATGCTTCTCATGAGAGCTGCTTTCACCTTCCCTAGACAGTAGAAAAATGAACAAGATTTAAATATTATTTTATAATTAAGCTAATAAAATACACAGTTTTAGCAACCCAGTTTTGATTCCCAGAACTCAACGTCAGTTATCCCTAAGCACAGTGCCAGGAGTAAGCCTGAACATTCCTGAGTGTGGCCCAAAACAAACCAGAAAACAGGGTCTCTTATAATGAATATTTCAACAAATGCATGAAAGTTTCTGAACAAAAGCAAATAGAATACTCAAATATCCTCCTGATAATTTAAGCATAAATAGGTTTTGGCATACATGTATAATCATTAAACATTGTTTTTATTTGCAGTGATCAGCTTTATTTCACCCCCACTTTCTATTAGTTTCATGGCCAGACCATAATAATGTCACTAGGCAATTCCAAAAAAAAAAAAGCTTCTAAATGTTGATGATACTTACTGCAGCAGTATTTATGTCAGAATTCTGAACATCTTGGAAAAAATGTTTTGAGGGTACAGGCTGGCATAACCATAAATTCTAAATAATGTAGCAGTTGAACCAGGACATAAAAAATATATGGTTTCTGATTTTTCTTTACTATATTGTTCATTTCTTTGCAAATGCATTTAATCTTTTTAGTCAAACTAGACTAAAGCCTTTTCTATTGGGTTAACTACAAAACTTAAATTTTAAAAAATAATATATTTTTGTTATTTATCTCAGGTTTTGAGTAATCAACATTTATAGTTTTCTATTCAAATAGGAAGATGAAGAAGTAAATCTTTAAACTGTACCTTTACAGTCTTTGTTTGAACACAATGGACATGGCAACAAAAACAGAAAACCTTCCCTTTGAAGAAAATTTGCTGTAAAAGTGTTACCCCCCCCAAAAAAAAAAAAGAAAAGAAAGTTGAACAAGCATAATGATCCAGCACAAAACTTAATACACAGCTATTTATCAATCATTCATTTTTTTTTATCTTCAGGCAAGATGGGATGATTTATTGTGCACGGTTACATTTTAGCCAGGCCAGAACAGAACTAGTCCAGGTCATGTTAGGTCCGGGGCCAAAGGGCCGCCAAGAGGGAGACAGTTTTGCAAGGTCTGTCTCTCAAAAGGTGGGGCGGCGATCATGTATCTGACAGATGTTTCAGATCCCAGATGCAGCGGTGATGAATTGGAGAGCGCATGCTGGCTGGGTTTTAGTTGTGGTACCGAAATCCCCGGGCCTCCCATCAAGTCCTTTCTTGCTTCTGCTCCTTGTGGCCTCCATGCACGGTGC
>PVKC010040289.1:0-12386 GCA_004027635.1 Crocidura indochinensis | reverse complement strand
CTGCTGCTCTGAGCCCCCAGGAGTAGGATAAGCTCCAGACAGAAACTCGAAGGACTTTTGGACTGTTGCTCAATGCGGCTGAGTCAGAGGGGAGGTGTTGGTTCCTTCCTTCACTGCCCTCCCCACCCCTGCTCCAGCTGGCCTGGGCCTCAAGGACCCGCTGGGTGGCTGCTGGTGTTAGATGTTCCGGAGATGGAGTTACCAAGTTCTGGGACCCCATGAGGCTACAACAGGAGGCACCTTTTCTGTCCTGCTGTCCTGACACCCAACTCTGTCTCTACCTTGGCTGTGGAATGTAAAGTATAAGGGCTTCAGGTAGACGCTCCTGTAAGGGGTCCTGGGTTTCACTGGAGGCCCCAAAGCAGGAGAGACCCTTAGTCTGGGCAGTTTTCTGCCTGTTGCCTACAGAACCCTGAGTCTAAGAGCAGCAAAAACACTGAGCTGTAGGGTGCCCACATGCCTTTCGCTGAGGGTCTTCCTTGCTTTGGGAGTGTTGCTGACCCAGGTTCTTGGATGGATAAGGGTCATCCCTGAAAGGGTCTCTTTAAGGTAAGGACCCTTATCCCTGATAAGGGTCATCCTGACTGAGCCCTGGGACATTCTCTTCCTGCTCTGTTCTGTCCTGTGGGTCATCCCATTGGGGCCAGAAGCCCTAGGAGGCTGAGTTGGGGAGTCTGGAGATCTTGGAGCCTTCTCCTTGCCAATGCCCCCCATAGTCCTGAGAGTGGCTCTCCCTCCCTTGTGCAGGAACCTCTTAGCCCAAGCTTCATGGATCCTAGGGGCTCACAGCTTGCTTTTTGTTATTGTTCCCCAACAGCTGGGGAAGTGCCAGGCCTCCTACGTGTCCTGTGGAAGCCAGGGTTGGGTCTTGGTCCCGCCTCCCCAGACTCACCATGGAGAGTAAGGATGAGGTCAGCGACAGTGACAGCGGCATCATCCTGCAGTCTGGTGAGTGCAGGGGAATCCCTCAGGCTGCCAGGGCTATGCCACTACCTGAAGCTGGGTGGCTGAGAGGGGTTGGGGGGCAGGGTGATGCAGGAAGGACTTGGTCCCATGGGCTGTGATGTTTTCTTCCTGCTAGAGCTTTTGAACTGCAGAGTCAAGCTGCCCTGGTGGGGATCTGCCTTATTCATTCTGGCCAGTGTCGGCTAAGTTGAAAGATCTTACCTGACCAGTGTGTGAAGGGCCTGGGCCTAGTCTGGTGTAGTCTCGATACAATGTGTGAGTGTGGGGGTGAGAGAGAAGAAAGGGTGAAGGGAATAGGAGAAGGGAAGTCAGCTATAGGGGGGTGGGAAGGGGCAGGAGACCTTCTGGGCTAATGTTGTCAGGCTGATGTTTGTGACTGAACTGTACTCTGTGAGCAGCGTGTGGCTGTGTGTGTATGAGCCTGTGATGATCACGTATGCATCTGAGAATGTGTGGTCATGTGGGAGTACGATGATATCTGAATGTATGAGTGATCATGTGTATGTCTGTATGTGACTGAGTTGATGTATACTTGATGAGAATATGAACATGTGTGTAATAATGTGTGCTTACATGTGTGTGAATGTGTAAAATATTTGTGTGTGCAATTCCTAAGTGCATGTAAAAGTACATGAGAATTTGATCATGTGTATGCAAATGATGCATAGTGCACTCTTTTTTTGGGGGGGGGCCACACCCAGTGACGCTCAGGGGTTACTCCTGGCTATTCGCTCAGAAGTCGCTCCTGGCTTGGGGACCATATGGGACACCGGGGGATCGAACTTCAGTCCGTCCTAGGCTAGCACAGGCAAGGCAGGCACCTTACCTCCAGCACCACCGCCCGGCCCCTGCATAGTGCACTCTTGTGTGCATATCTGAGAATGCATCTGATGATGTGTGGTCGTATGTATGTAAAGTATATACTGAAGTATTCCTATGTATATGAAATCTGTGTCTAGGTATGTGTGACTGGGTGTGCAAAGCATATATGTTTATGCCTGTGTGTGTTCCTGCATGCATGTTTGACCAGGTGTGTTCATTAGGAGTGTTCTGGAAGCATCCAAGACCACAGAGATGACTCTGAATGGACTATACTTTATATGCAGGAGCACTGCCAGAGTCCACCCCAAGCACAGAGCTGGGAGTCAGCCTGAACAACTCTGGGGGTAGGAAAGTGGTCCCTCAAAGTAAGACAAACACATGTTTTGGTTTTGTTTTGTTTTGTTTGGGGCTACTCCTCACAGTGCTCAGAGCTTACTTCTAACTCTATTCAAGAATCATTCCTGGGGCCCGGGAGATAGCATGGAGGTAAGGCGTTTGCCTTTCATGCAAAAGGTCATCGGTTCGAATCCCGGTGCCCCATATGGTCCCCCGTGCCTGCCAGGAGCAATTTCTGAGCATGGAGCCAGGAGTAACCCCTGAGCGCTGCCAGCTGTGACCCAAAAACCAAAAAAAAAAAAAAAAAAAAAAAAAAGAATCATTCCTGGGGCTGGAGAGAAAGCACGGCGTAGGGCATTTACCTTGCATTCCTGGCATCCCATATGGTCTTCAAGCCTGCCAAGGGTGATTTTTTTTTTCTTTTTGGTCCACACCCAGTGATGTTCAAGGTCTCAGAAGTCGCTCCTGGCTTGGGATGCTGGGGATCAAACTGCAGTCTGCCCTAGGTTTGCATGTGCAAAGCAAATGCCCTACCACTTATGCCACCACTCCAGCCCCTGCTAGAGGCGATTTCTGAGCACAGAGCCAGGAGTAACCCCTGAGCACCGAAGAGTGTGGCCCCAAAACCAACCAACCAATCAATAAATAAAGTTTTTAAGAAAAAGAATCATTCCTGGTGGGCTTCAAATTGGGGGGCTACATGCAAGGTCAAGCACCCTATCTGCCCTGGCTCAGGCCCCAAGACTAGTTTCTGAGTGAGGCCTTACCGAAGCATCTATTGTTGTCCCCAGGCCCGGACAGCCCTGTGTCTCCCATGAAGGAGCTGACACAGGCTGTGCGCAAGCAGCAGAGGGCCCTTGAGGAGCGCCTGGAGGCCTGCCTGGAGGAGCTTCGGAGACTTTGCCTGAGGGAGGCGGTGAGAGGAGGGGTTAGGGGTCCTCCCAACCTACACACTGGAAGTAGGGGGTCGCTCTCCAAGGAAATTCTGGATGGCACAGGCTTCTGGTTCCCTGGGCACCCGGGTGGGGGACAGGGTACAGGACCTTGGTGAGTGGGTGAGAGGTGATGGGGCAGGCCAAGAAGGACCTTGGGCGTCGGGAACTTGATCCAGGTCAGGCTGGATCTCTGCTACTTGACTGGAGGAGGAGTAAAGGAAAACTGAGGGGTTGTGGGAAACTGGGAAGATTCCCTACTCAGACCCTGGCTGGTGGAAGTGAAGGGGCCTGGTTTGACCCTGTGTCCACCTCAGGAGCTGACCGGAGTGATGCCCACCGAGTATCCCCTCAAACAAGGGGAAAAGGTCCCTAAGGTTCGTCGGCGCATCGGAGCTGCCTACAAGCTGGACGAGAGTGCACTGCACAGAGAGGTGAAGGGCTCACAGCTCCCTTACCCAGCCTCCTTCACCCCAATGGGGGGGGGGCCCAGAGCTGAAGAGCACAAGCCAGGGGTTGCCCACTCTTGGCATCAGTAGGAAAAGTATCCCCTGTGGGCTCCGGTCCTTCCTGGCTCGCCTCCCTGGGACGTCTGTCTTCTCCATCCTCTGCTGCCCAAGGCCCCTGCCCTGCCCCCTGACCCTGAGCATCCCACAGGACCCCCTTGGTGGCCTGGAGCAGGAGCTGGCCCTGCAGCAGCAGATCGCTGAGGCGGCACGGAGGCTAAGCCGGGAGGAGAGTCTGGGCCGCCAGGCACGGCGCCAACGCAAGCAGGTGGCGCTGCAAGAGGAGCGGAAACTGCGGGAGTTGCAACGGCGTGTGGGTGAGCGGAGGCGCAACAGCGAGCCTGCAGATCCCCGCCGCCCACCAGTCGCAGGTGAGCCTCGAACCCACCTCCCTGCCGCCCCTCCTGGGTGCAAAAGAACCTTCGCCCCCTCTACCCACCCATACAGATGAACCTCAGCATAGACACTGAGTGGGTACCACTCCTGCTCCTGCTTCGGGCTGCCCCACACACCTGTTTGTTTATCCGAGTCACTCTCCTTTCCACACTCTAGGCCAAACACTTGACTCCACTTTCCTCAGGTGGGGGAGGCGGAAAGGCCTGCCCCTGTGGGCTTAGTCAATCTGGGCCTGTGGTTCTTCTCAGCACCAAGGAGCCGGCCCAGCAGGCTAGAACAAGGGAGGCCACGGTTTGATCCCAGCATCTTCTGCCCCACCCCTGCTAAGCTAGGGAGTAGCCCGTGAATGAAGACCACTGGGTGTGACCCACAAACAAAAACCAACCCCCAAATCCTTGTGGTTATTCAACTTCCAGCCCAGGCCCACCCTCTTGGCCCCTAGGGTCCCCCATGTCTCAGCTGAAGTGAGTATGAGAGCTTTGGGACATGACTGCTCCACACCAGGTTGTTGGGGCTCACAGCTATTCACGGTGTTGAGTCCCAGCAGCATCAGTACTGCGCCCTGTCATCCCTAACCCTTCCCTGTCCTAGTGGTGTTTCTGCTCAGTTCCTGGGCCAAGGCCCAGGTGGTCAGGTGGGGTACAGTTGGAATGGATGTGCCTGGATGGGGTGGTCTGGGCCAGGTTTCCTTCGCCCTGACCCACTCGGCTACATATAGGTTAATCTGGACTCAGTACCTCTGCTCAGGGCTGGCATACAGTGACCTATTTAGAGCTGTGGACTCCTCCTCAGAGAGGAGCAAGGAGGGAGCCCAGCTAGCACCCACTGGGGTGGAGTCCACTCAGCCCAGGGCTTCCCACAGCCTCTAGCCTGTCCCCCACAACTCCCACCAGGATCCCCAGACTGGGTCTACCCTTGATGACAGCTGCCGATGTGGGTGGAAGTCCCAAAGGACTCTATACTCTGTATCTATGACAAGTGAGGGGAACCCCTCTCTCACCCGGCTCTGCAGCCTGCTCTGGGTCTAGGGTGGCCCAAGCCTGCAGCCTCAATGGCCACTTATGGTGCTTGAGGGGGGACAGGTCAGGGCATGCCTGAAACTTGAGTGAATTGCTGTGACGTGGGCCAGGAGTTGAGGTTCTCAGCTGGGAGAGTGGGGAGCCCTACATGGTGGTTGAGTTTCTCTCTTCCCTAATAGAGCGACCCCGCTCATAGGCCAGGCTGGTTCCTGCTGGTTCTGGCTGCGCAAGGGCCTGAGGTCTTGCCTGTAGCTCAGCAGGCAGAAAGCACGATGGACAGGTCAGTCCTGTTCCGGGCTCCACAGCCCAGCTGTGCACATGGTGAGCAGGAAATGAAGCAGGATTAATAATTGGTCCCTAAAGGTGTTTTGAATTTACCAAAAAGAAAAAAAAGAAAGGAAACAAATAGACTTAAAGGAAGAAATGGAAGGAGGCCATTTGACCAGCCTCCATACAAGGGCCCTTGAGGCCAGTGAGAGTCTCCACCTGTCAGCTGCAGGTGGCCGGTAAGGGTGGGTGTTGAACTACAGCAAGCTTGGGGAACAGTGCCTGGGAAGCGGTGTCGGTCAGGAATAACTGCTTGGAATGCATCTAATGAATTGCCTTTAGCAAGGCTGCAGGGAGAAATTTCTGCAGGACATTTCTGGGAATGACTAGTTTTTGCTCCATCCGGTATGAAGGAGCCAAAAAGGGTGAAAGTGGAGCATTTAGGAATGTAAAACTTAAAAAAAATTTTTTTTGGCTTTTGCACATATCCTGTGGTGCTCAGAACATATTGCTGGATCTCTGTTCAGTGCTTACTTCTGGGAGGGCTTGGGGGTGTGGGGATTGAACCTGGGTTAATCAAGTGCAAGGCTAGAAGTATCTCACTATAGCACTCACTATAGTGAGTGTAGTATTCATAGTAGTATCTCTATAGCTCTGGTGTGTGTATGTGTGACTGTTTATCTTGGTGTGGGGTCACACCCAGTAGTACCAAATTGGGGACCAAATTGCTGTTCTATCACTCTGGCTCCGACAGTCTCACTCTCTGCATTGCTTTTCCCTAATGAAACTTGAAATTGTTGCTTTTTTTATGATGGTTAGGTAAGGCAAGAGGGACATTTCTTTTTAGACCACACATTCAGAACCAAGCATAGGCTACATTGCTGGGTCAAGGTTCTGAGGCTTACAGTAGCATTTATGAAAAATAGAAATCTTTATTCACCTGATTTTTGTGAAAGATCAGAGGCAAGGAAAGGACAGGAGAATATCTCTGCTGGGGAACCCTGGAGCAAGGCTAGCAAGAGCACAACTGCTGTGAGTCTATCTGCCTAGGTCCTTGGGCAGTATGCTTGGTGCTTATGAACTGCTTTGAGGAATGTTTTCAAATTTTATTTTAATGGTAGAGCTAAAGTTGACAAATTCAGTAAAAGGCCTATCAATCGACATGGCAGGTTTAGGACCATTGAGTCTGCCCCAATCAGAATTAGGCATTGGCGTGAGACCAATGTAAATGTTATGTAAACAAACTCAGAGAAACTGGAGCTATAGTACCATGGTAAGGAACTTGCCTTACATGCACCTGACCCGGATTCAATCCATGGAACCCTATATATGCCCCTAAGTCCTACTCGGAATGATCTTGGAGTGCAGAACCAGTAATACACCTTGAGCACTGCTCAAACCAAAATAAATAGCTCCTCTTATTTTTCTTAAGAAAAACAACCCAGGGGCCAGGCGGTGGCACTGGAGGTAAGGTGCCTGCGCTAACCTAGGACAGACTGCAGTTCGATCCCCCGGTTCCCCATATGGTCCCCCGTGCCTGCCAGGAGCGACTTCTGAGCGAATAGCCAGGAGTAACCCCTGAGCATCACCGGGTGTGGCCCAAAAACCAAAAAAAAAAAAAAAAAAAAAGAAAAAGAAAAAGAAAAACAACCCAACCATAGCTGTGTTTTGATAAAGCTTTATTTATAAAATAAAACAGCCCACCCAAGACAAGGTAGTCCTTTACACCCACATGGTTACCAAAGCATAGAACCATGAGTAAACCCTGAGCACTGCTGGGTATGTACCCCCCAAACCCCAAATAAAGCTACAACAAAAACAAAAAGCAGCCAGCTAACTGGAGTTGGCACATGAACCTGTAGTTTGTCAACTCCTTTTGGAAAGGCTGTTAAGATGGCTGCAGGTGTTGACTTTCCTTACCCCCTTCTGGCTAACAACCTATATGCTCACTGCTCGCCAGCAAGAAAGTAGGTGAAGGTTGTGGTTAAGAGCCAGACTACGGTCAGACTGTCTGGGCGGGGAACCTGACTCAGTTCCTTTAGTGGATCGACCCTGTTACTGACCCAACTCGATTGCTTCCTCTGTTTTGTGGAGCTGAAGATAGCATTTACCTCCCAGGCCTTTGATGAGTTGCAGGAATTGCTGTTGCTGGCATGAGACCAGACCAGCACTTCAGTTTTCTTCTCGTAGTTCTTGGACACACTTGGGAGTGCTCTGTGGGCTCCATCCAGATCACCTGAGACTTAGACCAAGAACTGAAAGTTTCAGTACATCCAAGGCAATGGCAAAAGCAAGTTGCCTCTTGCTGACAGGCATGTCCCTTGTCAACCATGGAAGAACTTCTCTCCAACTGGACAGATCCTCATTTGAATTGGTCTCTGAGCCTCAAGGCACCAATGTCCTCTGCTGTGCCCTCAATGCAGGACTTCCAGATTTGGGATTCTTTTCATTTATCTTTTGGTTTGGTTTTGTTATTTGGGTCACACTTGGTTATGCTCAGAAGTTACTTCCAGCTCAGTGCTGGGGGTCATTCCTGAATGAATATGCTGAGTGAGAGGGGGTGCATACATAGAACTGGGAATCTCGTGCTTAAAATATATACCACAGCTCTTTGCCCCAAGCATCTCCCTGGAGATATGGGATCCCTACATTGAATTGTGTATGTCATATCAGAAGACTAGAAAAGTCAGGAACAAACTTTTCATTCCATAGGTCTTGCAAAATAGCTTATTGCCTTTTCCTCCCTCGCCAGGCAATCCTGCCAGAGAAAGCCCAGATTTTTTGTTGTTGCTGCAAAGATTGGGAAATCAAGGCACAGAGCATCAAAATTACTTATTCAGACTTGCAAAGATAAGTGCAGAGCCAGACCTAAAATAAAATTTCCTGAGGCCAGAGATCTAAATAGTACTGGGGTTATGGCACTTGCCTTGCATTTGGCTGACCCTGGTTTGAATTGTAAGCACCACCAAGGATCTATCCTGAGCACAGAGCCAGGAATAGCCCCTAAGAAACTTCAGGTATGGTAGAAAAACAAAAAACGATCAGCTTCCCTGTCTGTTCACTCCTGAACACTGGTTCTTCCTCTACTTTCACATGAAGTCACAGCCCAGGAAGATGTGGTGATTTGAAACTGATCAGGGATGGAAACAGAAGTGGGGCCAGCGTGACTACCACATGCTGCTGATTCTGTAGTCTTTGGCCAGCCTGCTTACCTTCTCCTTTCCCTTTGTTTTCCCAGAACTCAGTGCCTCAGATGATAGCTCCCTGTCAGACGGGCTTCTCTTAGAGGAAGGTAAGAGCGGACTGGGGTCCTCGAAGTCAGAGTTTTTGCTACAGGAAGGGGCTGTGGCAGGGCTGGCTGAGGAGGACTATGGACAGGAGTAGAGATTATGGGCAGTGAAGGCAGCAGTGCCCCTCCTTGCTGCACTTTCTATGCCTCACTCACCACTATGCCTAGTGGTGGAGGAGAGGTTGATGACTGTGGATCCTCTTTCCATGCTAGAGTCTCAGTCAGTTTGGCAGGGAAGAGGCAGGTGGGTCCAGCAGGGCTCCTTTGCCCTGGGATTTGATTTTAGGATGCACCTGCTGAGGCCAAAGCACCATCTGGTCGCTGAGTGCGGAGCTTCATGAGAGTGGCAGGAGGTGGGGACAGAAACCAGATTCAGAGCCTGGTTACAACCCTGAGGGTGCTGGGGCACAAAGCGGGTCAGGAGGTGGTGCGGCCTGCCCAGGGAAGGGCCTCAGTCTGTGCAGAAGTAGGGCAGTGGGCACAGATGAACAGGAAAAACAGGTGCAGGGGTTAGCTGCAGTGTATGCCTGGGGTGAAGGTCAGAACAGCCTTTCCCAAAGTGGGTCCTTGACTGCTGGGGGGCATCATACAGGGGAGCACCAATACCCAAGGTACTGGGGGGGCACTTTCTCTTTGCCCACTAAAGAAGGCAGGTTTTTTTATTGGGTAGAGTGAATTTTCTGGAAAGGAAGCAGTAGAAACCAAATCAATTTAGGAGTCACCTGGTTAGGAAAGAAAAGGGCAAAATGTGAGGCTGGTGTGATAGCACAGTGGGAGGGTGTTTCCCTAATATGCAGCTGACCCAGGCTCAATCCCCAGCATCCTATATGGCCCCCTAATCTGCCAGGAATAATTCCTGAGCATAGCGCCAGGATTAATCCCTGAGTACCACTGAGTGTGGCCCCAAACAATAAACAAACAAATAAGGGGAAATGTGAGATGTGGGCCACAGAGAGGAAGCTGGAGGGAGACCTTCCTGAAGGAGGCAGGTCTGAGAAGGGCTGGGTCGGGAAGAAGTGCCCCAGGAGAAGGGACAAACTTGGGAGCTGGCGCCCTGCCGGGAGAAGAACCTGGCACAGGCCAGGACAGTTCTGGTTGGGCTGGTTCCCCAGCCACTGCCCTCACAGGTTTCTTTTACTCCAACAGAGGAGCCAAAGCCTCCCCCAGAGTCTCCAGCCCCGCCCTCTCGGCCTGTCCCACCCCAGAGCCTGGAAGGACTGCAGCTGGTGGGGTCTGAGCTGGGCATCCTGGAGCGTGCCCCCATCCAGAACCACCCCTGGAAGGAGAGTAGCCTGGACCAGCCCTATGAGAAGCCTAGGAAGTGTTCAGAGCCCAGCAGTGAATCCAGGTAGGTCTGGGAGAGGACATGAGGTGGGGGAGGAAAGGCAGTGTCAAGGGGCTACCCCAGACTGGACCAGGCAGGGGAGCCACCCCCTCCTTCAGCTGAGCCTGGGGGTGCCAGCTCTGGAAGTGTCTGCACCCCTAACTTGGGGTCCCCCTACACACTGTGAACCCCTAAGTGTAAATACTCGCCTCTAAATCATCTCCAATTTTTGTGCAGCAGCCCGGCCACTACCCCACAGGACGGGCCCAAGCCTACCCAGCTGTGGCTACTGGAACCACCTGTTGCCTACCATGTGCTCCCCAGCAGTGGTGGTCCGGTGCAGCGACCCGGCCGCACCAGTGCCCCAGCCACCCCTGAGATGCTGGACAGGAGAGGCCAGTCGCAGTCCCTGAGGTAAGAGCTTGGCAGAGGCACCCCTTCTGCCTCCCCCAGAGTCTCCAGTCTCCTTTTTGGCCAGACATAGAGGGACCACTGTTGAAAACTTATATTTTGGGGTCCTGGGGACTCTTTATGGCAGACACTGGCCTTGAACACCTGAGGCCTTGGGTTTGGTCCTTGAAAGCTGGGTAAGTAGCAGTTCCCAAACACTACCAGGTGAGACCCTGCACACCAAGAATGGAGCTTCTGTTTAGAAGGGGGCAGCCTAGCCTATGGAGCAGATCATGTGGGGTCCTTCCGCAAAAACTCAGTTAGAGGCAAACTGCTTGTGTAACTCTTTCCAGAGACTCTAGTTGTGTCCTGCACAATGTATGTAGCTCCCTTCCCTATCCACAGCCTCTAGTAGCCTGGTCAGTACTTTTTGGGGGACACCTGGGGTGATCCGATCTAAAAGACATACTGTCAATACTAGTTACAGTACTGCTCTGCCAGCAGGTCTGGGGGCCATTAGGGCTATGCCTGGTGGTGCAAGCAACCTGTAGGAGGCTCCACGAAGTCTGGGACTGGCTTCCCATATAAGGCACCCACCCCATACCTGGTGTGTTCAGGGCTGACTGAACACAGTTTTCTATATATGAGCAGTTGATTCTTGGGATTTGCAGGTCTTCCTTCTTTAAAGTCACAGCCAACATTAAATTAGTGAATTTTTTGTTTTGCTTTGCTTTTATGCCACACCCAGCAGTGCTCAGGAGTTACTATTGACTCTGCACTCAGAATTCGCTCCTGGCAGGCTGGGAGACCATATGGGATGCCAGGAACCAAACCCAGGCTCATCTGGGTCAGCCACGTGCAAGGCAAACACCCTACCTGCTGTGATATCTCTCTGGACCCAATTAAAATTTTTTTAAAACAGGATTATATATCTTAACTTCTATCTCTCCACAACTATCTGAACTAACCAACATTGAACCATACATAGCTCATGGGGAAATGCAGGCTAAAGTCCCAGCATTTTTCTCTGCTGACTTGGAGCACAGCCTGGTTAGCGTTCCTGTCATAGAGGCCTGTTTGAGTCGTTGGTAGCTCCTGACTACGAGGATAGTTGTGGTAACACAGCCCTGCCCAAGGGGGTCCTAGGTCTTACATATCTCCACCTCACTGAGCTCTGCCACCCCCGTGAACCTTTCAACAATACACATGGGGCCACTTGAACCATGAAACCTCCCACACAGCACAAAGGTGGTCCCCATGGCTTTTAGTAATGGAGTATGGAAAAATCGTTTTCCTTTTGAGAATGAAAATAAGTCAGGGTGTCACCTTCCCTAGCGGCCTGTTTGCTTCTTGGAGTCTGACACCACCCTGAATGTGCCCATAGATGACCATGAATGTACTCCATGAACTCTGGAAGTGACAGCTCCATTTAGCAGCTGGTACAATGGCAGGCACAGGCTTCAAGTGTCCTAGGAAGGGACTGGAGCAATGGCACAGTGGTAGGGTATTTGCCTTAAATGCGCTGACCTAGAATGGATCACAGTTCGATCCCCCAATGTCCCATATGGTCCCCCAAGCCAGGAGCAATTTCTGAGCATATAACCAGGAGTAACCCCTGAGCATCACCGGGTGTGGGCCCCCCCCCAAAAAAAAAAACAAAAAATAAGAAAAAAAAAACAAGTATACTAGGAAGACTTTTTAGTGACGGTTATGATGGTGTCACAGACCCCAGGGAAGCTTGGAACCCTGCACTAGCCACACAGCAGTGTAAATTCACCTGCTAGCACAGACCTGGGCATAGCAGGGCACCCAGTCCTCTGCTCCACTTGCCTTAGTCACTGTGACAGCAGATCTGTGCACCTTGGCAGACACAGCCCTGTCTCTAGGGAAGTAACTGAGTTTGGAGTGCCAGGTTATGGGCAGAGCCTGTCTATATTAAAGAGTTTGGGGCCACTGCATCATAGGTTGACATGGAGTGGGGGGGGGCATCTCTGACAGGAGGTTTCAGTGTCCCAGCTCTGGTGGCATCAGGTTAAGATGCTGGCAGTCTTAGACTGAGACTGCCTGAAGGTAATGGCTGGATTTGATTCCCTTGCACCCCTCTTTTGAGGGCCAAACCTTTGCTTTTGCCTTGGGATT
>PVKC010040288.1:0-12346 GCA_004027635.1 Crocidura indochinensis | reverse complement strand
CCCCCCCCCCTTGTCATTCTTAATCTGAATGTTGTTCTTATTTTTGAAATGACTTTTCTTCCTATTTGATACTGAGGTACTGATTCCTTGATATTTGATACTGAGGTCTTTGTTTTAGAGCTTTTTATCAGTCTTTAGTTAAGAGGATTTTTCTATACTATTTCAACTATGTTCTCTTTTATCTTTTTACAATAATGTTGTACATCATTTATCCTTTAGAACGTGTTTTGGGGTATTTTGTCTCTTTTGACCACAATTTGGATTTCCAGCCAGTTCATTTCTCAGGATAAATACTCTTTTCTGTGTTGGTTTGAGTTACTTGTTTGTTTTGTGTAGGGATCACAATCATTCCTTCTGGAGTTCTGCCCTAGTGGTTATCCACATGGTCCCAGGGATTGAACCCAAGACTCCTAACTGCAAAGCATGTGTTTCAGCACTCCCCATCCCTCTTCCAGCTCAGTAGATATGCTCTTCATCTTAAAAAAAAAAATTTGTATTATGTTTTATTTTCCTTTTCCTTTGCCACATGTAATTAAAATAAGTTTAAGGGGCCGGGCGGTGGCGCTGGAGGTAAGGTGCCTGCCTGCCTGCGCTAACCTAGGACAGACCGCGGTTCGATCCCCCGGTTCCCCATATGGTCCCCCGTGCCTGCCAGGAGCGACTTCTGAGCGCATAGCCAGGAGTAACCCCTGAGCGTCACTGGGTGTGGCCCAAAAACAAACAAAAAAAAAAAGAAGAAGAAGAAGTTTTAAGTTCTTAATCTGTTCAGTCTTTTCGGCATTAGCATTTTTATTTTGAATCCAGTTTGGTTTTCTTGGGTGCCACGTGTGGTCCTCAGATGTTTCACCTTACTGGCTGTTCTCGAGTAATGGGAAAAGGGGAAGGCTGGACTTCGTCAGCATTGGCTGTGATTGCAACTCCCTGGGAATTCATAAAAACTGTGATTGTTGGGGCCAGAGAGATGGCTCAAGCGGCAAGGCGTCTGCCTTGCCCGCGCTAGCCTAGGATGGACTGCGGTTCTATCCCCCGGTGTCCCATGTGGTCCCCCAAGCCAGGAGCGATTTCTGAGCACATAGCTGGGAATAACCCCTGAGTGTCACCAGGTGTGGCTCAAAAAAAAACAAGAAAAAAATCTGTTTTGATAAGAAAATATGACTCCGGGGGCCAGAGAGATAGCACAGTAGGCCTTTGCCTTGCACGTGGCTGACCCAGGACAGACTTCGTTCAATCCCCCAGCATCCCATATAGTCCTCCAAGCCAGGAGTGATTTCTGAGTGCAGAACCAGGAGCAACCCCTGAGCGTCACCAGTTGTGGCCCCAACCACCCCCCACCGCACCCCCCTCGCCACCACCCCAAAAAAAAGTGTGGTTGTCAAGATCTGGCCCACAAATTGTCCAGACTGGTTGGTTCACACCATCTTGGGTTAGGCTGGTGTGTGAGAAGTAAAGAGGCTTTTCTTTGGTGGTTGTAAGCCCTCTCGAGATCACAAAACACTGTCCTGGGGCAGAGCCATTGCCATTGCCTCCGGGAGTAAGATGGGCCTGGGCGGGTGGCACTCAGGCTATGTTCTTGGCAGGGTTCCATGTTCTGGGATTTGAAAGGAAAAAGAATGAGAAGGAGCCACAGACTGGCCCACCCTATCTCGCCAACACTTTTCTCCTGCATGGACTTTGCTCTCTGGGTTAGTCGACCAGTTCTTTCAAGGGAGCAGAACATACTCCTTTAAATAGGTCAAATAGTGGGGCAAACGTGGAATTTTAGAAGTTTTTCTAGGGGCCCGGGAGATAGCATGGAGGTAAGGCGTTTGCCTTTCATGCAAAAGGTCATCGGTTCAAATCCCGGTGCCCCATATGGTCCCCCGTGCCTGCCAGGAGCAATTTCTGAGCATGGAGCCAGGAGTAACCCCTGAGCACTGCCGGGTGTGACCCAAAAACCACCAAAAAAAAAAAAGAAGTTTTTCTAAAACTTCACAAACACACACACACACACACACACACACACACACACACACAGCTTCACACATACACACACAGACACACACACGAGAAAATAGAAGTAACAAGTTTAAGCCATTTATTTTTTGTTCGTGCGGTGCACAGGGGCAACTCCTGACACTGTGCTCAGAAATCACTCCTGACGAACCTGGGGGACCATAAGGGATGCCAGGATTGAACCCAGGTCAGTCCTAGGTCAGCCACATGAAAGGCAAATGGCTCCACCATTTCTTTATATGTTATAGGCTCGCTCTATGCTTTTATTAAATTTGATAGTGAACCTGCTGTTTTTCTGACACAAATTTCCATCCCAGATTTCTGCATGAGGTTCCTAACTTTTTTTTGAGTTTCATAAGATTGATTAGTAAATCTCAGGTGAGCTCTTTGATAGTTGGAGAGCAGGAAATTTGCTTATGAAATTACAATTTTGAAAGTTACAGTGACTAGTTACTATTTAAACTGAAGGAAGTTAAAATTTTTGTTTTTCTTTAACATAGATTTTTGAGTTTATTTCAAAACCCTGGGGGGCCAGAAAGATAGCACAGCAGTAGGACGTTTACCTTGTGTGAAGCCAAACCAGGATGGACAGTGATTCGAGTTGGTCCCCAGAGCCTGCTAGGAATAATTTCTGAGCGCAGAGCCAGGAGGAACCCCTGAGCAATGCCAAGTGTGTCACAAAAACAAACTAAAAACAACCCTGACAGAATTATATTTGGCAGGCTATACACATTTTCCACCTCTAGAGGGAGTAATGGCATAGAAAATAAAGCCAAAAAGGAAAGAAAAAAATTTTTTCCTTTTTTTTTTTTTTTTTTTTTTTTAATTATGAGACAAAGATGCAAAGAAAAAGGACAAGGTAAAGTTACAGTGGAAGGACAATCACCCATAAACAGAATTCTCAATAATCCAATTGATGATATCTTAGCTTTGAACTGTCAGCCAAAGAACATTAAGAAAAAGAAAACAGAACCCATGTATAATTACTTTGTCCCTCAAGTCCCCAGATTGTAGTATTGTTTCTCAGCATCACACAATATAATCTAAAGGCATAAGACTTACATAACTTACATAACTCCTTAAACATGGAAGGCAAAGTACTTTTTTACATTTCCATGCACATGCCTATTAGTTTAAGTTAACCTCAAAAGTTTCAGTGGGTTGTTTTTCTTAAGGATTAGAGTCAAAGGAGCATAGTAAAAACGGTGTTAGAGTGACAATAATTGTTTGCATAGGCCCACCAAAATATGGGGGACATGGAAAGAAAAACCTTGGCCTAAATACAAGGAGACCCTACCCCTGAAGTTTCCTGGCATAAGACCAAAAAAAATTTTAATATAATAAATTTGGATCAGACTATAGTGAGAAATAAACATCTTTTAATATAGAGTATTATCTATATATAGGATGTTTTTCAATAAGGAGAGACAGAACTGGAAAATTTAAGTGAAAGCCATTAAGCAAAGAAGTTGACTTTGGGTTAAGGAATTTTTAGAACAACACTCCACTTATTACACATTGTTGGGTTCCAGGATCTCTGAGACTGTCATTTGAAACTCATCTGCTTTTTCCCATAGGAATACTTGTAGAGAATTGTTCACTTCAGGTAATCTACCATTTCTTTATATTTAGGAAAGTTTAAATTGAGTGGATTCTATGCAAATACAACTTGTAATTTTTCCATTCAAGGAGACAAGGGTTACTTTCTGTGTCTGGTAAATCTTTTTTTGTTTAGTTTGGTTTGGTCTTTGGTTTTTGGGCTTCCCTGGTGGTATTTGGGGTTACTCCTGGCTCTGTGCTCAGAAATTGCTCCTGGCAGGTTTGGGGAGCTTGAGGATGGTGGGGATCAAACCCAGGTCCTTCCAGATTGACAAGGAAAATGCCCTGCTGCTGTGCTATCACTCCAGCCTATACTAAATTATTTAAGTTTCCTAATGTCTTAATCTCTCACCCACTTTTTGTGTTGGGTGGATAACCCTTGTGTTGCTTTCCAACTTCAAATGGAGATGTGTCATTAATTTGGTTCAAAGATTTCAGGGTCAGTTTATTTCATTTGGGGGACCCACACCCAGCGACGCTCAGGGTTATTCCTGGCTCTGCACTAAGAAATTGCTCCTGGCAGGTTCGGGGGACCAAATGGGAAGCTGGGATTCGAACCACCGTCCATCCTGTATCTGTTGCTTGCAAGGCAAACGCACTACTGCTGTGCTACCGCTCCAGCCCCATATTTTTATCTACTTTATTCTGTACCTTGCCATTTCTTTGACCACCATAGAACTGTATAGAATGTAGTCGGTACTAGCTTTTGGATTTGTCATGCTTTGTACCATAATAGTCTTAAGTAAAGCACAGTTGCAAAGAAGGAAGACTAGTCTCCTCGCAGGAACTCTCCTGTCTCCATTATCAGGCTTTGTCCCAAAAGAAAAGCTTGAATGGGATCTCTGACAGCCTGTCTCTGGCCAAAGTGAATCCGTGGCGCCCAGTGGTTGACACAGCACCTCCTTATCTTGGTTCACTTTCAGAGCTTCCCCAAGGGCTGGCTTCAGAAAAGTCCCCGCAGTCAGACTCTGACAACCCAGTTGCTCTTCCTCCCCGTTTGTTCCTGCCATTGGGAGCAGTGTCCCTCCGAGGAGGAACAATGAGTCGGGAGGCGCATCTGGTTTTATCCAGGTCACACTCCACCCTTCCACGACTTCCCCAGACAGTAAGATAACATTGAGCCCAACTTTTATTTCCTGATCCTCCAGGAAAATGTTTACAAATTGACTCGATAACTTAGGTAAAACTTATCCTGTGATTGTCCAAGCTGTGTCTTTAAATATATTCGCAGTGGGTGGTTGTTAGGTCTGATTAAGGAAGGGATCTTCCTATGGCCGACAAAGTTCTTGAGGTGCTCATGGAATGGAATAAGTAGTTATGAAAAGGGTGAAGTTGTCGCAGTTATTGGACTTCTAATATTTTATTTCGGAGGGAAACTAGGTAAGATACGATTTCTAAAATCTGCCATAGTACAGGTAAGGCCTTAGGTAAGAAATTGAATTACTAGTGTCCCCTGAGCCTTCCAGGAATAATTTCTGAATACAAAGCCAGGAGAAGAGAACTCCTGAGCACTACCTAGGATGGCCAGGAAACCAAATTAAATTAAATTATGATTCATTTTATTGTTTTGTTTTGTTTTTTGTTTTTTTTTTTTGGGGGGGCCATACCCAGTGACGCTCAGGGGTTCCTCCTGGCTATTCGCTTAGAAGTCGCTCCTGGCAGGCACAGGGGACCATATGGGGAACCGGGGGATCGAACTGCGGTCCGTCCTAGGCTAGTGCAGGCAAGGCAAGCACCTTACCCTCCAGCGCCACCGCCCGGCCCCCGATTCATTTTAATTAAAAGATAATTTCCATATAGGAGACTTTTCCTATGGAATAGGTAAAACTAAATTTCAAGAGATTTGCCAGATAACACTCTAATTTGGAAACTATTGCAGATACAAGTAAATTTACCTCATTAGCATGTTTTGGCTGGCTACAATAAAAGTGTGCTAACTTCTGTACCAGTAGCTGAGTTGTATTATCTGTTCTACTTAGCAAGTGGGAAATTGGGGGTTGAATGTTTAGGTTGGTAAAAGGTGGGTAGTCCAGAAATGATACAGCAGGTTGGACACTTGCCTGGCACATGGCAGCTAATCCAGGTTTGGTCCCTACGCCCCACCAAGAGTAAGCCCTGAGTGCAGAGCCCAGTAGGACCCAAGCACCTCCGGGTGTAGAACCAACACCACAGTCCCAAGAAAAATCAAAGAAAACAAAACCTGTTGTGAGTCGAAATCTGGCGTTAATGGCAACGCCTCCCTAGAGCCAAAATTGTACCCCTGTGATTTATAAAGCCATCCCAGTGGATATAATCACCAGATACAAGACCGTGTAGAAAACCTTAAAAACCAGATTAGACCTGGAAATATACGAATGACAGCCTTTAAAACTACTTACCCAGGAACCGTAGCAGTAGCACAGCTGGGAGGGCATTTGTCTTGCGTGCAACTGACCTGGTTTTGATCCCTGCCATCCCATATTCCCCGGAGCCTGCCAGGAGCAATTTGTGAGCACGGAGCCGGGAGTCACTCCTGTGTGCTGCCAGGTATGGCCCAAAAACCAAGAGAAAAAAATAAAAAACTGCTTACCCAAAATATCCAGTCTACGCAAAGCAGTTGGAGTGGAGAAAAGTCAGCGGGCAGAGCACACCCAGAGCAGGCTTTTTCACAAGTGGGAGACTCGGGTCTTCCACGGAGCACTCAGAAGGATATGCGTCCCGCGAAAGGAGCACCGCGGTCCCTGCACTCACATACAACATGGCCTAGTTTAAAGAGTCTGTGTGAAAGCTGTGGACTCAGCGAGACAGGTTGTCAGCCTGGCTGTATCGTGTGGCCTCCAGAAGCTGTGATCTGTCTGCTTGCCGTGCTGCTTAGGTAGGTCTGCTTTGAGATTGGGAACAGTTGGTAGAAGCCAGGCAGCAAGAGAAGCTGAAGGAAGGAAGGAGGCAATAAGATGTCCCAGTCCATGTTTGGTCGGTAGAAAGACACTAAACGGTGGACTGAAGAGACTCACCGGGACTTTGACTTGGGGTAGAGCTTTTCCTGCTCAGATCCTTATCTCCCCACAACTCCCTTGCCTTTGTCTCAGGGTTGGACTCCAGTGGGGCCTGTCAAACCCTCTTCTTTGTTTTCTGTCCTCTGCAAAGAAGCCAGGTGTTGGGCTTCCTGGTTTCTTCTTCCCTGACTCCATTCACTTTGCACAGCTCTCTACTCCCACCCCTGATGCAACCAACTCAAGACTTCTCCTTCTCCTCTGGCCTGAGTAGACTCTATCTACTTTATCTACGCCGTGTCCGCAGACTCATGGGCTGTTTCCAGCCCTTGATTTGGTACCACTGCTGTGATGAACACGGATGTGCGTGTCTCCTTTCGATAAGTGTTCCTGTCTCCTTGGGGTAGGTAGGCGCCCAGGAATAGTTTCAGAGTCTTTTTGGATTTTTTGTTTTGGGCTATACCCAGTGACGCTCAGGGGTTAGTTACTCCTGGCTATGCACTCAGAAATCGCTCCTGGCTTGGGGGGGCCCATATCAGACCGTGGGGGATCAAACTGCAGTTCATCCTGAGTCAGCCACGTGCAAGGCAAACGCCCTACCACTGTGCCACTGCTCTGGGCCCTAGTTTCAGTCTTAAGAAAGCTCTCAATTTCTTAAAAGTCTCCAGAGAGGCTGAGCTGATCAGCCCTCCCACCATCCATGAGTGAGAATTCCTTTTGCACCACCTCTATGCCAGCACTAATCATTTGCAGGCTTTTTGATAGAGAACATTCTCATAAGTTGGAGCGAGGGGAAACCTCTCTCAGATTTTTTTATTTGCATTTCCCCAATCATCAGTGATGATGAATATTTTTCCATGATCCTGTTTTCCATCCTCATGTCATCTTGCGGAAGTTTGAGTGTGTTCATCTCCTGTCCGTCTTTTCATGCGTTCCTGCCCGCTTAGATTGACCTTTGAAAATACAGATATTTTCTCTCATTCAATAAGATGCAGTTTTATTTTAGCCCTCTTTTTTTTTTTTTTTTTGCAATGTAATAGCCTCTTAATTTGCAATCCTTCATTTGTTTATTTTGTTTTTGTTATTGCCAGTGAAATTAAATAACATCTGGGGTCCATATCCTACAGAGTTTCGCCTATGTTTTCTTTAATGTATTTTATGGGTCTTCATCTACTCTCAAGGTCTTTAATCTACACTGAATTTACTTTTGTGAGCAGTGCCAAGATATGGATCTAGTTTTTTGTTGAATATTTTTTTTTGTTTTTGCATGTGGCTATCCAGTTTTTGCAGCAACTTTCAAGACTTTTTTTGCTCCATATTATGTAGCCAGCTCTTTGATATACTCCATAAATCTGAGGGTATATCTCTGAGCTCTCCATTCTGCATCATTTTTCTATCTTTACTTTTGTGCCACACATTTTTTGTTTGTTTTTGTTTTTCTTTTGGGGTCACACCCGGCAGCGCTCAGGGGTTAGTCCTGGCTCTGTACTCAGAAATTGCTCCTGGCAGGCTGGGGGGACCATATGGGATGCTGGGATTCAATTCACCATCCAGCATGCAAGGCAAATGCCCTACCTCCATGTCCATTCTATCGCTCAGGCCCTGTACCACACATTTTAGATATTTTTATATTTTATTTTATTAAGTTATGGTAATATCGAGGTCGTTCTATGGTTGTCACACACCAGACCACTCTTTCCACCAGTGTTTCAGAATCTCCACCATTTTCTCATAGTTCATTCCTCCTCCCCCATTACATATTTTTTTAAGGCTCTTGGCATTGATGTTTTATCAGGGGGTATTGGTTTGAAATTTTCCTTTTCAGAAATTTTTCTTGATCAGTCTCTGTCGGCTTTTGGTATCAAGGTGCTACTTTTGGTCTGCTGGTCTCTTAGAAACTGATAAGGAAGATTCTAGTTCCTTCCAATTTCTGGAAGAGCTTGAGAAGAATGGGTAGGAAGTTCCTGCTTAAAGGTTTAGAAAAACTCACTAGTGACCATACCTGAGTCTGGTCTTTTGTTCTAGGGAAGATCTTTTTTTTGTAACTCCGCTTTTCTATTTCCTCCAGGCTCAGGGAGTTGTGGGGCTCTAGAATTGTCTCCTTCTCTTGTAGATACTCCAGTTTAGTGCCATAGGTCATTCCTAGTAAAGTAATCTCCATTGATCTTTCTTAGCCCAGAGCCAGAAATAACTCCAGAGCAGCGCTGGTTATAGCCATGAACAAACAAAAATCATGTGTGCTCAACATTTTGGGTTTGGAGAACCCTCTAGATCAGGGGTTTCCGGCCCTCCATACAACATTTTGTGGCCCTGCCCTAGAGGAATCTTTTTGTTTTGTTTTGTTTTAGTTGTTTGGGTCACACACCCCCAATGTTCAAGGCTTACTACTGACTTTGCACTCAAGGATCACCCCGACTTTGCCTGCGGCCCACAGGTAAATTGAGTTTGAGACCCCTGCTCTAGATAGTTATGCCCATCTTGTCTATTCTTCATTTAAGTCAGTTGTTTGTTTGTTTTTCTGTCTAAATGATCTAATCAATGGTGAAGAAAGTGTGGTTTCATTTCCTAATGTTATTGTGTTTTTCTATTTATACTGTCCTCCGGGTCTTCTATTAATTTGGTCCTTGGCTGAGTATGTGTTAATGAGTGTCAGTCTTGATGAATAGATCCTTTGAGCATTATATAATGTCTGTCCTTTGTTATCTTTGTTTTGGGGCTTCTTTTGTGTTTTGTTGTTGTTGTTGACCTACCTGTTGCTTAGGGTTTACTCCCGGCCTTGTGCTCAGTGATCATTCGTCTCTGATGATGCCAAGGATTAAATCTAGGTCAGTCATGTGTGGGCAAGTGCCGTACTGGCTGTCCTAACTCTCTGTCCCTTACTGCATTTTTTTTTTTTTTTTTTGGTTTTTGGGCCACACCCAGTGACGCTCAGGGGTTACTCCTGGCTATGCGCTCAGAAGTCGCCCCTGGCCTGGGGGACCATATGGGGCACGGGGCATCGAACCGCGGTCCCGTCTATCCAAGGATAGCGCGGTAAGGCAGGCACCTTACCTCCAGCGCCACCGCCCGGCCCCCCCTTACTGCATTTTTGTAAAGTCTAGTTTATCTGATATTATCATCATCTGATTATTATTATCTGATCTTATTATTTTATTGCATGCTATATGCTCATGTGACAGCTTTCTAATCTTTTCCTCGAGCTTGTACTTACTGTGACAGTCCAAGTTAGGCTCTTGTAAGTAGCAGAGGAATGGATCCAGTTTTCTGTTTGGTCCGGCCAATCTTACTTTTGATTATTGAATTCAGATCATTGAGGATATTTCTGCACCTAGTCTTTATTTCTCGTCGTTTCTAGAAGACCATTCAGTGCCTCATGCAGGATAGCAGCATTGGTTCAGTGATGTGCTTCTTCGGCTACTGTTTGTTGGTGAAGGTTGTATTGCATCGTTGAGTTTGCCTGACGATCCCTTAGTCAGACGAAGCGTTGGGGAGGGTTTCCTTTGAAAAATGTACAGTGATTTTTATGGCACGTCCCTTCTAAGTAGGAACGCTTTGTTTGCTCTCAATGCTTTTTGACCCTTGTTGTGATTGTGCCAAGTCTTATGTTTTCTGCTTGAGTCTATTTTAATTATCTCTGAACTTCCTGCATCTGGGACACCCTGTAGAACTTTAATTGAGGAAGTTTTCAGATATAATTTTTGCATTAACATTACTTTCCCACTTTCTTTTTTTTCCTTCTAGGTCCCTGTAATTCACTTGTTATTTCTCCTCAGAATGTCCCATAATTCTCTGGTGGTGTCTTTCTTTATCTTTTTGGAAGGTTTGTCCATCTTTTTTTTTTTTTTTTTGGTTTTTTGGTTTTTGGGTCACACCCGGCAGTGCTCAGGGGTTAACTCCTGGCTCCATGCTCAGAAATTGCTCCTGGCAGGCACGGGGGACCATATGGGGCACCGGGATTCCTTTGTCCATCTTGACATCAAGAACTCTGGTTCATTCCTCTGCTTCTAGCATTCTGCTTATCTCTTATTATACCTATGCTTTTAGGATCACTGATTTCTGGTTGAAGTTTTCTCATATTATCTCCTTTCTTGTTGGAGCTCTCTCAGTTGTTTTCATTGTGGGGTCCTCTCAGGGATCGCTTCTGGTGGGCCTTAGAATCGTATGTGGTTCTAGGGATCGGTGTACAGGAACCTGTGTCCCGGGTTCTGTGTATGAGACAAGTGCCCTGCTCTCTCTACTATCTCTCTAGCCCTCGTTTTTGTTTTTGTTTTTTCTTCAATCGATTGCAAGGCTAAGTCATCACTTTGAAATCCTCAATTGAGATGTTGTCTGCACTGGAGGGGCCTTCCAAGACTTTTGTCTTTATCCACATTAAGACAGGTGAATTCTCCTTCCGAATTCTACCCGGTGCTTCAACTGCTTCCAGGTTGGAGAAGTTTAGCAAAGGGGGAGAGGAGTTGCTCAAGTGGGGAGGCTTTTGAGGGGGACAGATCCATCGGGCTCAGGTGGGCCTTATCCAGCAGGGGCAGAATAGACCATTTAATAGCTTACCACCCATGGGATCAGAACCTTAATACAGTGGTTAAGGTGCTTTGCAAAGTGATTCCCAGGTGGAGAGCCAGGAATAATGTCTGAGCATCACCAGGTATGGCCCTTCTCTCCCCTCAGAAAAAGAAACTTAAGAAATGACTACAGGGGCCAGGCGGTGGCGCTGGAGGTAAGGTGCCTGCCTTGCCTGTGCTAGTCTAGGACAGACCGCGATTCGATCCCCCAGTTTCCCATATGGTCCCCCAAGCCAGGAGCGACTTCTGAGCGCATAGCCAGGAGTAACCCCTGAGTGTCACTGGGTGTGGCCCAAAAACCAAAAAAAAAAAAAAGAAATGACTATAGAATATACCTTAAGAACTCTATGTAGTAGAACTCAAAAGCTCCTGTTTCTTATTCAAAGACCGTCTAAAAAAGGCAGCCATCAATAAAGTAGAGAGAGAAAAAAAAACTACCATACTTCTCAGTTTAATCTTACTCATGTCATATATGAGATAATATCCATCCATTCACTATACTTGTGGGAAAGGCTGGTTTTGTGGCCACACCCAGTACTAGTCAGGACTTGCTTCTGGCAGTGCTCGCTCGGGCTGCCAAATGTGATGCTGAGGAAAGAATCTAGGTAAGCTATGTGCACTGCAGGCAAGTCCCTTCCCTCCTACACTGTATCTCCAGTACAGCACTTTTGTTTTTTAACCCCAGGAGTCAGGATTGTTGAGAGTAAACGCCAACCTTCTAGTGGCATGTTTTCTTTCCCTGACAATTGGAAAAAGGAAGGGGCCTCTGTTAGTTGCCTCCCCAAAAACCTTGCCTCGTGGATATAGTAAGAGATATCTTTATCACTCTCCATGCGTGGGAAATTCTAAGGATTTGGGAAGCTCTGGAACGCACACTGGATGAAAACCAAATACAGATTATAAATATGTATAGTGCTCAGAGCTCAGCAGTTGAAAATGAATCCATCTTCATTTTTATCTTATAAAAAATATACTGACACGGAGTGTCAAGCATTAACAGACTTTGTATACAGGAAGCTCCAATTCAGCATCCCACATAATCCCCCAACCCAGGAGCAATTTCTGAGTGCCTTGCCAGGAGTAACCCCTGAGCATCACAGGTGTGGACATTTCCCCCCCCCCCCAATTTGATTCCTGGCTCCATTGGTCCCCTGAGTACTGAGTTAGCTATAGGCCATAGATATAGCCATGTGTGGTTCTTAGAAAACTTTTATTTTAAAA
>PVKC010040287.1:0-12369 GCA_004027635.1 Crocidura indochinensis | reverse complement strand
TAAAAGAAAAGAACAACAATGGGGATATCAACAGGAAAATAAGTGCTCTTTGTACGATGTCTGGAAAGAAGTAAGCCCTTGGTAAATGTTAGGTAAATTTACCAATATTGCTAATGGTGGTAACAGGCTGTATTGAGGAAACTGAACTGAGATACAACTTAAAGAGTAAGAAAGACACACCTCAGGGAACAAGAAGGCAATGGTGGTGAGACAGTTAATAGGCTCAGTGCAATGAGGAGTGTTTCCAATTTGTTCATTTAGAGTGGGTAGATATCCAGAGTGGAAACTGCATGAATTTTTCTTTTCTTTTCTTTTTCTGTAAAGGGAGCAGTAGGCCAAATAAATTTGGGATCATCTGCCCTACATGGAAGCATGAAAGACTGAGCAAAAGATAGGAAGTGTGTGAAGATTCTTACTAAAGCATATCTTGATAAAGCAGCCTGACCTGACCATGATCAACTTAAACGTGGACTGAGGCTCTTTCTCAGCAATTAGACCTTAGCTGACCTGAGCAGGGGCCATTCCTAGGAAATTCTAACAAGTGGAGGTCAGAATCTCTTTGCTTCATCAAGCAGCCCACTAGCCTTTTGATAAATAATAGATAGGCTTGGATTATTTTAAACCCATGTGGGTGTGGGAGGGGTAAGAGAGGGAAAGAAGATAAAATGCACATGGAAATTGGCATATGCTCTCCAGGGTTTTGCAGAAACCAGGTGGTAGCCCCAAAAGAAAATCAATAACCACTGTTTCTATTTGTGGCTCTGTTTCCACAGAAACGTGTTTGTGGGTGAATTTGGGAGGCAGATTTACAATGCCAAAACCACCAGTCCAAAAAACGATGAAAATTCTGTCAAATTTTTATTTAACTATAGTAAAAAATGTTTGATTTCACTAATATTTTCCCCCATCTAATCAGCTAAATTTAAAGGGAATTATTAAATATACTCAGCCATGCTCCTGTAAACATAATAATATTGAAACTGAGAAGCTATATTACTTAAAACATGTGGAAAGCAGTTGAAAAATATTTGGCTGGTTTGTCAAATTAGGATGATTTGCAAAAATAATGACTATTGTCCAACTTAATTTTAAGGTTCATGCTAGTAAGGTTAATAACACTAATCATGAACAAAAAAAATATTCTCATTTTTGGTGCTTTTTGTTTGTTTTATTTTTTATCTTCAAAATTATTTTATATATAAATTCTTTAGTTGAATCACTGTGAGATAGACAATTACAACGTTGTTCATGATTGGTGATATTGGTGTTAAAACACTGAATGCCTGAAATAATTGTACTGTGAACAATTTTGTAAATCACAAAATAAAAAATAAAAAAAAAGATAATACAAATGTTGCTCATGACCAAGTTTCAATCATACAATATACAACACCTTTACCAGTACACATTTCCCACCATCAGTGTCCCAGTTTTCCTCTTGCCCACCCTCTCAGTGACATTTTTCTTCTCTCCCTTTAATTCCTTCTTTCCTTCCTCCCTTCCTTCCTTCCTTCCTTTCTTCCTTCCATCCTGTCTTCCTTCCTTCCTTCCTTCCTTTCCCTTTACCAACTCACTTCCTCTTTTCCTTCTTTTAAACACTGTGGTTTGCAATATTGTTACTGATGGTGCATGTTCTAATCAATAAAGAATATATTTCTGAAATTATTTGCCAGTATTTAGTTTATAAATGATCCCTTACCTTGAGAAGATAAAGTTCTTCCTAACAGCCATTTTTCAGTAGAATGTGCATTTATTATTTTGGTTGTTATCAAAATCAAAGTGCAAAATGCTGTCAGGACTTGATTCATTAAAGCAATGAATTAATTCTCACAAAAAAATATGACTTTGTTAAGAATATTTTTAGGTTTACAACATAATTGAGATTATGTACCTATATTTATACATACAGAGATGTTCCTTATACTTGACCTGACACGTGCATTACCATTCTCATGATCAAAATAATTAATTTGAATGTACATTTACCAAGGATGAACTTATGGTAAATATTAGAATCATCCTACATTTTATCTTCGGGTTTCCCTTATTGTTGTACATACTGTTGGCTTGGACAAATATATATTAACGTATATGCAATAATAGAATATTATATAGTAACTTATGTTACTCTAAAACATTTCTATATCTCACTTATTCATTACATTCTCTCTTCCAATTGCCAGCAAGCACTGATCTTTTTTTTGTTTTGTTTTGTTTTTTGGGGTCACACCCGGCAGTGCTCAGGGGTTACTCCTGGCTCCATGCTCAGAAATTGCTCCTGGCAGGCACGGGGGACCATATGGGGCACCGGGATTTGAACCGATGACCTTTTGCATGAAAGGCAAACGCCTTACCTCCATGCTATCTCCCAGGCCCCAAGCACTGATCTTTTTACTGTCTCCAAAGTTCTCAAAATTCCTTTCCAGAATGTCCTATTATTGGAATTGTGAAGTGTAGTTTTTTAGTAAGAGACATTTATGATTCCTCTATGTATTTGAATTACTTCATCCTTCACTATTTTTAATGCTGAGTAATATTCTATTATCTAGATTACAATTTACTTTTAAGCATTGATCTTTCCCTACTTTAAAAGGAAATATGAGCCTCCTTTATTAAATAGCATTGGATCTCAGATTTAGATCTTCCTCAGCCCTCGCAATATTGAAATTATTCTAGACTCTTTATTTGGGGCTCCAAAAGAAATCTGTGAGGAGGGAGAAGAATATCAAGCCATTGACATCAGTTTATGTATCTGTAAGTAACTTCATGAAACAAAGGAGGGATCTAGATAGACTAATATCTTTACAGGATAGCTTATTATTAAAAAAAAACTATAACTTATTTAAGACAAACTAGCATATTTGCTTTTATCTTTCTATTTATTTCACTCTTAACTATATTTTATCTACATTAGACCTTGCTAGTTGTTTATTTGTCATACTTATTCCTGTTTCCTCTAAGAAGCAGTACCCAAATCTAAGTAGCCCTGTACCTAATTATCATCTCTATTTTAAATCCCTAAAAAAAAAAAAACCTTCCAAATGTGTTCCTCCTACTTCTTTAATTGTCCTCTAAGTTCTTTCATGCAGTTATTTTGTTAAACAAATCAGATCATGTCATCACCTCATTTAAATGACTACCACAAGTATTAAAAGCAGCATTCAACATCCTTCCAATGACCCACGAGGTCCTAAGAAACAGGGCATGTTTTCCTGTCTCACATCACCTCCTGTCACTTTTTCCTTCTTATCAAGTTCCACTCACATAGGCCTTTCAACTCTTTAAATACACCAAGTTATTTCTACCTCTAGAGTCTGTTCTTGTCATATCTCCATGGGTGGTCTGTTTTCAGTTTTTTAAGTGGCTGGTAACTTCTTATCAGTCATGTCACAGGACAAAGTGAGTCTTTCCTGCCCATCTAATCTTGATGCCCCTTCCACATCCAATTTCCATCACACTGTCCTGTTTCAAGTATCTTGAAGCTGTTGATAATTTTGAAGCACTATAATTATTTTTGAGTTGTGTCCTTTTATTAAGTTTTTAGCCATGCCAGGAGGCGCTCAGAGCTAACTCCTGACTCTGCTCAGGAATCTTTCCTGGCAGACTTTGTGAAACCTATAGGGTGCCAAGGGTTGAACCAGGGTCAGTCAGATGCAAGCTAGATTCCTACTTTCTATACAATCATAGCAACATTGGATATATTTTTTAATGAAGGCTTCTGTATTTAAGAGAACTCTCCATCCTCTACCCTCAAAGTTTAGTATGTGTCTAATAAATATGTGTTAAAATAAAGCAAATATAAAAGGAGAATCAATATAATATAATTTTAGTCATACTTGACCTTAAGTTATCCCTATTTATTTGTAGATTTACCATGCCCACTAAGGGAAACAGAACTAGAACAGAAACTTAGAATATAAATAACTATTTGAAATGCATGATTTAATGTGCTAATAAACTTGCTACCTTTCTCTATTTTTTTAAAAAAAAAGCTTTATTTTTTTTCATTGAAATAACTATGGTTCCAATAATAGTGAGGTTAATTGTTTTGATGTACAAAGTTACTGCACCTTCATCACCACCAGTAGCTAAGGTCTTTACTATTATACTTTAACATTTCTAAATATTAATTATTGCTTGCTAATATTTATAGTGGTGCTTTAGTCAAAGAAGAACAAGCTTTTTCCTTATTAAATTTGATAGTTTAAAAGTATCATGAGGAGTAACAGGGATAGTAAAGTGACTAAGGAGCTTACCTTGCATGAAGCTGACCTGGGTTTAAACCCTACCACTGAATATGGGCTCTACAAATTTCCAGTGGTGCTTCATGAGCACAGAGCTTGATGTACAACTCTAGTACAGCCAGGCATAATCCAAAACAAAAACAAAAATAAAACAAGTATAATAATAGGTTCCACTAACTAAGATCTGAAAGCAAATCAGGGTGAAATAAATCAAGAAGTATCAATAAATCAAGCAGGGCCAGAGAGGTGGCCAGGAGTGGTAAGGCATCTTCCTTGCTGGCACTAGCCTAGGACGGAGAGCAGTTCAATCTTCCAGCATCCCATATGATCCCCCAAGCCAGGAGCGATTTATAAGCGCATAGCCAGGAGTAACTCCTGAGCATCACCCAGTGTGGGTCCCCCCCGAAAAAAAAAGTGAATAAAAATGTGGCATATAGAGTGGAATACTTATTATTCAATTATAAGAAAAGATGAAATGTTCTCTTTTGCTTCAAGAATGTAACTACAGAAGGCTGTGTAAAGCAAAATGTCAGAAGAAAAAAAAACATATACCAAATGACCTTACTAATAAGTGGTGTACAAAGAAACAAAGCAAAGGAGCAATATAATGAAAGCAACCCCTTTCTGACCAAGAATATAAGGTTTCCAAGGAGGTTGCAGGAAATGGGCAGGAGAAAGATGGGTCCTAAAGATTATAGTGGAGCCTTGGTAGTGAGTGTGATATATTGATTTTTCATCCTTAAACATACAGATATCAATGCTCTTAAAAATCAGTGTAGCCCCAGTAAAGATTTTGTTTTTAAGCAGTATAAATATTTAGCAAAAGGACTAAAATTTGTTGTCAAAGAACCTAGAATCAAATGAGGACTCAGTTATAAACCTTGGGCAGTTAACCTAATTTTTTCCCACATGTAAGTAGAGTTAAAACTAGCTTCTTGTTATTGCTTAAATTAAACAAATTGACGCTGGAAAGATAGTACATTGGATAGAGTATTTGCCTCATACTCAGTTGACCTGAGTTTACCTCCCTACATCCCATAATCTCATAAGCACCACTTGGAGTGATTTATGAGTACAGAGCTAGAGTAAAACCTTGAGCATTCCCGGTGTGGCCCCCAAACTAAACCAAACCAAACAAAACAAAAAGAAGAAAAGATTGAACAAATTGATGTCAGGTTGTTAAGCATAAATAAGAAAACTAAAGATCGTGCACAAACTAAGAATACGACAAATCTCAACAATTATTGAAGTACTTTATGTTATTCCTTATTATCAATTGATTTTTCCAAATGGGCACTTGGCATTCCCATTTACAGTAAGAGCAAAGGAATGAGTCATTCTACATTGGGACCAAACACAACACTTGATACAAAGTTCTCTAAACCTTGCCAGGATATTCACTCATTTCCCTTTAATAATGACAGTAGCACTTTTTTCAGCTGCCAACCAGGCATGCCTGCTAGGCTTTTAGTTCCTTCCTATAAAATATTCTTTTATCACAGTTTCGCATGTGTATGTGATTTGGTCTCTGCTCTGTGTAGCTGCCAATATGTCTGTTTGATCTTGATGAAAGGGTCCCACAAACATTCTTCTCCCCCACACTCTGATTGGGTTGGATATCTTTAAGATATTAAAGAAGCATTGTTTTCAGGCTAATTCTTAGAAAATTTAGAGCAGAAATTCAACATCATAAATGGCAGCAGGTCACCAAAATCTAACCTCTCAATTAGATATCAAAGTTTAAGGGAAATCAATGTATAACATGTAATTAGAAAGAAGATGCAAATAGAGGAAGAGAATAAATTACAAAGTTAACTCCTGACCTCTTAAAGAAAGTCATATATGTTAACCCTATAATATGAAAACTTTCAGAGCAAGGGCAAAAATTTTACATTGACTTTTGAATTTGACTGAACTCTAGTTTTATGATTCCATTTTTCTTATATTCTGTTGGTCTATATAAGCTTATAAAAGCCAATCACGAATTGAGGCATAAATAAGGGAGAAAAAAATTCCTCTCGCGATACACTAAGACCAATACATACCAGAAAAATAAAATGGAAGAAAAATAAAATGAACAGACAGTTCATTCTCTTGGAATATGGAATGCTTATTTTTTCGTTGAGATAACTCTTGTGGTTTAACTTTAAATCTTAAAGCTGTAGTAAAAGTCACATATGAATCACAAGATCATGGGTTAGCTAGATTTGGTAATTCAAACTTTAATTCGAAGAACATGTCCAGTATACCAAATAGTGTGCTAAGCAATATCTCACGTTATATCATTTGCTTCATCTAGTTACCATACAGAAAAAATAGTTCTCTCTCTCTCTCTCTCTCTCTCTCTCTCTCTCTCTCTCTCTCTCTCTCTCTCCCTCCCTCTCTCTCTCTCTCTCTCTCTCTCTCCATTGAGAAAACTAATGATGCACAGAGAAGGGGGAATTCATGTTTTTCCTTGTCCATATTAAAATCCTTGCGGTTTTAAGTGATTTGACAGATAAATTCTCATCTTAGAGAGAAATAAACACTGAAAGCTGGAGACTGGGATATGTGGTTACTTGTAGAGTTAATATATAAGGTCTAAAACAACATTCTTAAAGAAATCACAGAGGGATTTAAAAGAATACTACTTTTGAAAAATCTTGTTAGCATGTCATCCTTTATGATTTATTTTGCTATACAACCTCAAGTTATCACTTAGCCCCTAAATAGTGACATCCAAGATTTTTCTCTCAGCACACTCGTTTTGACTTTTTTTCAGGGATATCAATCATTCTAATCAAATAATTTCCTTATTTTCTACTTCTCTTTATTTTCATTTTTATTGTTGTAAAAACATTACTGGAAGGGAGGAGGTTTGCCAGGAATTGAAACCAGGAGATCCTATACATAAGGCATGTGCTCTACATTTCAAAGCATATCCCAGGTCCCAGCCTGGACTTCCCTTAAAAGCTCCACTCTCATCTTTTTACAGTGCGACTGGACAATTTTATCAAGAAAGTTTAACTTCTACTCAATATTTAGAAAAGTAAGAATATCTCTCTCTTCCAACAATACCCAAACATTTATTATCCTGATACCTCTATTTCTACCTTTTTGTTTTTGTTTTGAGGCCACATCCAGCGGTGCTTAAATATTAATCCTGGCTCTGTGCTCAGAAATTAGTGAGACCATTTGGGACTATATGGGATGCCAAGCACTGAATCTGGTCTGCCATGCAAGGCATATGCCCTACCTACTGTGCTATCACTCTGTCCCCCAATTCACCTTTTAAGTGAGCCATCCAAGCAGTTTCACACAAAATCCCACAGCATCTTTACTTTTACCCTACCGTGAATCATCAGTGCTTATCACTGGATTATGTGAATTCTACTTTTGCAACGTTTTATATTTGCAGTATCTCTTCCATTTTATTTTATACACACAT
Source organism: Crocidura indochinensis (assembly GCA_004027635.1). NCBI lineage: Eukaryota > Metazoa > Chordata > Mammalia > Eulipotyphla > Soricidae > Crocidura > Crocidura indochinensis. The sequence goes on along the minus strand of PVKC010040287.1, from coordinate 4,698 downwards.
ATATATATACACCTATAAATATATATATATATATATATATATATGTCTGTGTGCAAGGTAAGTCTGAGTGCCTTCACCCCCTTTAAGGTAAAATCAAAAGTCATATCTATACAAAATGGATACATATCAAATATTATATTTATATTAACTTATTAAGTAACAAGGAATAAGTAAGATATTTTGATCAAAGAAACATACATAAAGAACACTGAAATTAATTTATAAAAAGCCATAAATAATTGATGAGTAGAATAAAACTGATTTTAGGAAAGGAGAGAAGGAAAAATGAATAGTCTCTATATCTTCCAGAAGTCATTTGCATGAAAGATTAATTTTTGTTGCCATCAGTTAATTTATACTGTAAAACCTTTTAAATATCTCACAATAAAAGACACAAACTCCTTAGAATCAGATAACAAGACATCACACACTAGATAACTCTTTTTCATTGGAAAGCACAGCCTAATCTCTTTGTTTCATTTCAAATTTTTTTCACAAATTTTCCTGACCCCAGCATTAATTATTGACTTTGTGATTTGTTTTGTTTGGGGGGGGAGGTCCACACCCAGAAGCGCTTAGGAGTTACTCTTGGCTCTGTGCTCAGAGATTGCTCCTGGCAGGCTCAGGTACCATAGAGGAATTTTTTTTGAACCACCATCCATCTTGAATCTGCTGCGTGCAAGACAAAGGCCCTACTGCTGTGCTATCTTTCAGGCCCCTGACTTTGTAATTTAGAATTTACCAGGATTGCCATAACCTTAAACTCATCTTCCTGTACTTATCATCTAACTAAAAGGACTCTTCTACTGTCCTCAGCTTGACTAAACTTTAGGTAAGTTTCTCCTAAATAGACCATAAATACCTGAATTTTTTTTAAAGAAAATTTACTTTAGAAAATTTACATTTGAATACTCTTTTTCTGCCTCCTTTGAAATGCAAAATGACCCTGGATCTTCTTGCTCCAGGCTAGAAGACCACCTTACTAAAGTATATTTATCAAGAAAGATAACACCCATATTTCCCAGTCTCTGTGGATGGGTGTGTGCCTAACTTTGATAAAAAGCAAATAAGATAATAGGTGTAGCCAAATCACTTTGTTTAACATCTGCATTGGGGTTGGACTGCACTAACTCCCACTGATACTATTTTTTACCAACATACACTAGCACTTTAAAACTCTGACAGGGAAGGGATGGAGTAAAGAAGTTCACTCAATCAGTATAGCATGAGTCATGCACTTGAGGCCCTGAACTTAATCACCACTACCTGTGCCAGTGGGTGGAGCCCTAGTGACCTTTAAGCAGAGCCATTACACTGTTAGTCCTGTTCAGATAAATGAGTATTGCCAGAATGGCTCCTATTCCACAGTGCCACTGACTGTAGATTCTACACAAGCATTTTTTTTTTTTTTTTTTGGTTTTTGGGTCACACCCAGCAGTGCTCAGGTGTTACTCCCGGCTCTGTGCTCAGAAATCAATCCTGGCAGGCTTGGGGGACTTTATGGTATGCCTGGATTTGAACTACCGTCCTTCTGCATGCAAGGCAAATGCCCTACCTCCATGACATCTCTCCGATCCCTATACAAACATATTTATTAAAAAAAGAATAATCAGATAGGGCCTGAACCAATTTACAGCAGGTAGGGCATTTGCCATACAAGCCCACCTGGGTTTGATTATTGGCATCTCATAGGGCTCCCTGAACCTACCACCACTAATGATTCCTGGGTACACAGCCAGGAGTTAGCCCTAAATACAATCAGGTGTGGCCCAAAATACTAACTAACTAAATAAATGCATACATACATACATACATACATACATACATACATACATACATAAAATACTACTCTGATGTTTTGTTTCAGAGGAGTTGAATTTTGTTTTGTTGAGTTTTGTTTCAGAGGACAATTTGAAGTGATTTTTAAATCTCTCCATAGTATTACTAAATATATAATATATACTATATACTAAGTATCTAAGGATATAAAGGATATATTGAGCAGTGGTTTGAACTATCAGAATAATCTAGAATGAAGTCTCCCTTATCTCTATGTCTAAGCAGATGCAAGTTTTCTTTTCTAACTCTACTCACTCCATTCTATACAAATATTTAAACTTCCTAAGAAACCAATCTATAGTTTTCTCTTCTACGAAAATGAATGTTCACTACTAAGAGTTTTGAACTACAAATGAAATGGATATTTGCTTGAATACATGTAGCAGTAAAACAAATCAAAACCATTATTTTGTTTTTTAATTCAAATAAAAATATTTAATTTAGAAAACATTCTACCACATCAAACCTAATAGGAAGAATTCAGAAAATATTGCATTATTATTATTTTTAAACATTATTTTTGTTTTGTTTTGCTTTTGTTTTTTTGTTTTTGTTTGTTTTGGAGCCATACCCAGTGACGTTCAGGGGTTACTCCTGGCTATGAGCTCAGAAATCGCTCCAGCTTGGGGAACCATATGGGAAGCCAGGGGATCGAACCTCAGTCTGTCCTAGACTAGCTCAGGCAAGGCAGATACCTTACCACTTGCACCACTACTCTGGTCCTGAAACCATTATTTTTTACAAAAATCAATAAATCGTGTAGTTTTGGGTCACCAGAACTACAACATTGTCTGGATTCACTCATAAGCACAGCCATACATTCATTGGGATTGGATAGTGTACCTTACTATGCACAAAGGTTGACTTATCTCAGCCCTTCTGAAGCAGGCAGGCAAGCAGGTAGGGAAGTCTCCTACCCCACCACAAGGCAATGAATTCTTGGATGCAATAAAACAAAGACAGGTTTTGGAGGAGTTACTTCGTCATTGATAGGCTTATCTGTTGCCATGGCAGATTCAGTGAAGACTGGACCCCTAGTGCAAGAAGTTTCAGCAGCACCAAAGGCTAGGAAAGAAATAACAAAGAAGACCATCAATTAATTGTCCCCTGGCAACCACCTAGCAATAGGTTTTTCAAAGGTAGCACACTCCAAATGAGGCAATTGGGAAGAAACCTTACAAAAGTCAACTTAGAACAAGGGAGTAAAACATAGGTAGCCTGGATTCATGGTTCCTGACTAGATGTGGACTTTCCTACTTTATTCTGGATTTTGTCAGGACTCTCTTCTCCTTTGGAGAAGCCCACATTCTTCCTTGAGTGTACTATCTTTCTTATTCTCTCCCTCTCCTTCTTCAGTACCTCCAAATAAAACTGTTTTACTTCGGTGCTCATCTGCCCTAATTTTTTTTTTCCTGTGAAGGAAGGCCATGGACCCAAAAGACCCCAGCAAGGTCTAGTACTGACTCCTTTTCTTGCCACTCTCCCCAGTGGTGGTGGGAAAGAGGAAGCTGCAGATTCTCTTCTGATGCTGAGGCCTTTTTCCTTCCAGTTTAGATAAATCACTAGAGACCATCACCAATATCTATTCTCCATATAGAAATCCATGAGCTACTTTTTGTTAACTAGCCAGGCCAAGATTTTGTTTATGTTTTTTTTGTTGGGGTTAGTTTGTTTGTTTTTGTTTTGGGGCCACACCCGGTGACACTCAGGGGTTACTCGTGGGCTGTGCGGTCAGAAATTGCTCCTGGCTTGAGGGACCATATGGGATGACTGGGGATCAAACCGCGATCTGTCCTATATCAGTACAGTGCAAGGCAAATGCCCCTACCATTGCCACCGCCCTGGCCTCTGACCATGATTTTGAATCTTGGCTAAGGGATAAAGTCTTGTGTCCCCCAAAAGAGTTGCTATTTACTACATCTATAGCATTGCCTCTAGTTAGTTTTGTAAATAAGATTTTTCCCTGCAACTCCAGAATAGAACCTTTCTTATTCCTTTTTTGGGGGGTCTAGCAGAAAGAGATGTTCTTTGTTTGTTTTGGGGTCACAAAAGTCCATGCTTTGGGCTTACTCCTGACACTGTGCTCTATCACTCCTGTTGCTGAGGGACTTATGATATCAGGTACGGAACATAGGCCTGGGCCAGTCACTTGAACTAAATTACTTGTACTATTTCCCCTGTTCTCTTGAATATTATTCTCTTATATTTATTGTTCTATCTGAAATAAAGGCCTCTCTTCATCTCATGTTTATTGCCAGTTTAAATCCTGCCTGAAACTCAGGATGCTGTCTTCTTTTGGGAAACGGCTCTAAGGATATTCTCAGTTGGAACTACATTCCTGTTCAGTAATAATGTTTATTTAACACCCAACAGTATTTACCAACCCGTCAGAAACTGGACCAGTCTTCCAATTTTAGTAAATGCTGAAGCAAACATGGACCAGTCTTATTTAACTGTCCACCTACCTCATCTTCAACCTGCCTCGCTTCCACGAGCACAATGCTTGAAACTATGTCTTACTGTTGCTGGTGACATGGTAAAATAAGAAGTGAGGATGGCAGACACAAGAAAAGACTGCTTCTACCTCTCTGCTTGACCCACTTTGGCCACCAGCAGTCATGGAGCTCAGGGAATTGCCTGGCTTTAATCAGGACTAATAAAGTCTGCTGAGAGCATCGAAATGACATGAATACTTAAAGTCCTGCCAGCCTCATGAGGCATCTGTCAAGCTGAACCTGAAGGCCACTTGTTCTGCAATGCATGGAAGATAATCCATACACCCAACATTTTGGGGAGTCAAAGAATCAAGCTGAAGTGAGGATCTTTTCTTTGCAGAAAAGAAAAGTCAGTCCAGACCTT
>PVKC010040286.1:0-12368 GCA_004027635.1 Crocidura indochinensis | reverse complement strand
GAATGAGGAACATGTAAATCAGGGGTCTCAAACTCCGAGGCCCACAGGCCTTTTCCAACCGTCAGCCGTTTACAGCCCTCCGTACAACATTTTGTGGCCCACGGCCGGCCTTCAAATATCACAGTATTCGCAATTCGCTTACCGAATAATCGCAATAAAAGTCCCATTAGTGGGGAGCCGGGAGGTGGTGCAGGAGGTAAGGTGCCTGCTGCCTTGCCTGCGCTAGCCGAGGACAGACCACGGTTCGATCCCCCGGTTCCCATATGGTCCCCGGTGCCTGCCAGGAGTGACTTCTGAGCGCATAGCCAGGAGTAACCCCTGAGCGTCATTGGGTGTGGCCCAAAAACCAAAAAAAAAAAAAAAATTTCCATTAGTGGGGTCAGGAGGTGGCGCTGGAGCTAAGGTGCCTGTGCTAACCTAGGACTGACTGATCCCCTGGTTCCCCATATGGTCCCCTGTGCCTGCCAGGAGCGACTTCTGAGCGAATAGCAAGGAGTAACCCCTGAGCGTAGCCAGGTGTGGCCCAAAAACCAATAAAAAAAAAAAAAATTCCCATTAGTAAGGAAAAAATCGCATTAAACATTTGCAAACCCAGAGCTGTTCCGTTCGGGGAATGCAAATGTTTAATGCGATTTTTGCGATTTTTTCTTACTAATGCGATTTTTTATTGCGAATATTCAGTAAGCGAAATGCCTTATGCGGCCCTGCCTCACCCCGACTTTGCCTCCTGCGGCCCCCAGGTAACTTGAGTTTGAGACCCCTGCTGTAAACTGATGTATTATGATTTTTTTGGCCAATATCCTGTTGTATTAAATAACCTAGAGAAAAAACTAGTTTTTTAGTGGAGGCTCAGGCCAAAGCTCTTAGTCACTTTCCAGCACCCAAGATTTTGCGTCTTTTGTTAACTTGACCCCTTTGTCACCTGTCTTCCCAAGAGAGGCTAGTGCTGCCCTCTGAAGGCTGAGCAGTCTGCTCAAACCAGTATGATAATGATGACTAAAAATTATCACTGTGGATTAATGCTGGATTAATTAGATACTAAAAGGTTAAATGAACTACACAATATTCTTTCAGTAGCAACATTCCAAATCACTGTCTATAAAAAAAAGGAGAAAATAAAGAGTCAGAGAGAAAATAATGCCATAGAGACAGGTTAGGAAGAAACAGAAGGAAAACTAGGGCACTATTGGCAGAAATTTGCACTAATAAAAATATTCCTGTGGGAATGACTAGAACTCAATGCAGGACTGAAAGAAACTATTTATGTATGACTGAAATTCAATCATAATGTTTTATTTTTGTTTTGGGGGGTCACAGCTGATTTCTCTGTCTCTGAACTCAGAACTTACTCCTGGCAGGCTTTGGGGAACATATGGGATGCCAGGAATAGAACCACCGTTCATCCTGAGTTAGCTCAGGCAAGGCAAATGCTCTATAACTGTTCTATATCTCTGGCCCCTAAATCGTAATTTTTAACTGTGTATTTCTCATGTTTATCCAAGTTAAAAAATTTCTTTTGACTCTTATATGTCTTGATAGTAGTTTATGAACAAATTCCCTAGAATATAATTACACTATTTAAGATTAATATTCTATTAATTATTCTATTCAAAGAAAATTATTCAATTTTGTTTTATTACTTTATAAGTAATATAATAGAACATAATATATATATTATTTAATTTTTATTCGAAAACGCAAATCTTAATACAAGTATATGCATATGGGTGTGTTAACCAAAGTTGGTACTTAGCCTCACCTTTATAATCCATGATTAAAAAATTAATTTACTCGAAAAAGTATACTTTTGAGGCCACAGAGATAGTAAGATACTAGAGGTTTCGCCTACCCTGTGCCCACATCAAGAATTCCTTAAGCACAGAGTTAGAGGAATAGTAAACTTTCAAGGGGAATATTTTGATTTGGAGGGACATACCCAATGAGGCTCAAGAGGCCCTAGTCTGCACTCAACAATCACTTCTAGTAATGCTTAAGAAAGCATAAGGAAGGGGCTGGAAAAGTGGCGCTAGAGGTAAGGCGTCTGTCTGCCTTCTAAGCGCTTGCCTAAGATCTAAGACCGACTATGGTTCAATCTCCAGGCATCCCTTATGGTTTCCCAAGCCAGGGGCGATTTCTGAGCACATAGATTGAAGTAACCCCTGAGAGTCAAAGCAGTGTGCCCCCGAAAATAACACCCTCCATAAAGAACCAAAATGGGGCCGGAGAGATAACATGGAGGTCATTGGTTCGAATACGGGCATCCCATATGGTCCCCTAGTCTGCCAGGAACTATTTCTGAGCGTGGATTCAGGAGTAAACCCTGACCACTGCAGGGTGTAACCCAAAAAAGCAAAAAATAATTAAATTAATTAATTAATAATAAATAAAAATATATATATAAACAAGAAAGCATAAGGATACTGGGGATGAAATTGCAGAGAAAGGCAAGCACCTTCCCACTGTACTGTGTCAAAATCCCTACCTTAGGTTTTTATTGTGTATTCTACCACATTGGCAGTGCTCAAAGGCTATTGGTCTGCACTTAGTAATTTCTCCTCATGTGCTGGGAATCATGAGGTGTCCTGGGGATCCATCATATGTTGGCTCTCTGTAAGACAAGTACCTACCCACTGTACTTCCAGGAACTCTGGAAATGTTGGGCAGTAGAAAGGCTAGAAAGCATGGTTTGCATGTTGGAGAACCAGATCTACTAACACCACTATGCAGTTCAGGACTATTACCTAAAATAATCAGTGAGATATGAAAATGGGAGGCCTCTCCCATTTAATGCAGGAGTGGTTCAATATAACTTTTTTCAGGGAAAAATGGGTTGGTTAGATAGTACAGATTTGCTTCTCATGTGACTGACCCAGGTTCAATACCAGTATCCTCAAAGCCCCCCCCACCTAATCCTTAAAAGGTCAGAAGCACTGAGCATGTTGAGGATTGGGAAAAAAAAAAAAAAAAAAAACATTAAAATAAACAGATTAAAAAAAATTTGAGGGGCATGTGATAGTGCAGTGGTATGGCATTTGCCTTGTTCACGATTGATCCAGGAAGGACCTGGGTTCTATATCCGAGGTTCCATATGGTCCCCCACGCCAGTGGCGAATTCTGCGGGCATAGCAGGAATAACATAACATAACACACATAACCAATGTGTGTCACAGGGTGTGGCCAAAAAGCAAAATAAACAATACAAGCAACATTTGGGGCAGAAGCAATAGCACAGCCTTAGGGCGTTTGCCTTGCACACAGCCAACCCTGGTCCCCGGTTTTATCCACTGCATCCCAAATGCCCAGGTGTGATCTCAAAATAAAACAAAACCAAAAGGTAACATTTGTTACACACATGCCAAATTCCACGGTTTGATAGTATAGCTGAAGAGCGTTTGCCTAGCGCGCAGAAGATCTCTCCCATGCCAGAGCGATTTCTGAAAGCGGAGCCAGGATTAAACCGTGGGTATCTCCTAGAGTGACCAAAAATAAATAATAATAATAATAATAACAATAATAATAATAATAATGTATTTTTTAAGTCTATGGAAACACCCCGGTAAGGGGATAGCTCCTGGGAAACGTCTTCCATGCTGTGCTAACACTCACTCACCTTCTTTCTGCCTCAAAGATTTTCTCCATTTCTCCTTCCATTTATCTTTCTTTTTTTTTTTTCTACTTGCCCTCCTTACACCCTTCTCTGCCTCTGCTTCATCTTTGTTGCTAAAAAGCAGCTGTTAAGGAAATGAAATGGCCAATAACTTTTCAAAAAGAAAATCCACGAAGATCTATGAGACAAACGTGGTCCCACAAAAATAAAAATACTTTCAAAATCTCGTTAACATTTATATTGGGTGATTAGGCCCAAACGAATAATCTAGCCATATAACTTTGTGAAAAGAATATATGAACATAAGTTAATTAGGAGATGCAAAGTCACAACCCCCTTCACTCCTGCAAATTTACCCCTCAAAGAAAAGAAATATAAAGTCTAGATGTAAATATAAATATCCTAATAAGCCTATGCAAAAATAAAAATCGTAATACAACATAAATAAGTCGAATATATTTAAATTTCAAGCACTACAAGTATCTTTGATATACAAGTTACAAAGCATAATTAATAAATCAGTCTCAGAGTGAGGTATCGAAGCAAGGGAAAACGTAGGGGGAAAATTATTATGAAAACTAATTTCCATATTCCAGACTGAGTAATCAGGAGAATATGAGCAAACAGAGCGAGAGTAGGTCCAAGAGTAAAATATGTGGCCGGAGACTGGTTTACCTTGCCTAGTAGAGTCTTCGTCCTGGCGCCATCTTCATGAAGCCTCAAGAATCCAAATAGTCGGCTGTGGAAACATAATCAAGTGCTTAGTAAAAGCAGACACAATAACTCAACAGTTTTCAGTCCCCCTCTCAAGTGAGGCCACTTGGAGATTTCCCCAGTAGTCGTAGAAAACAAGCTACACTCGAACTTCTCCGTAAAGTGGAACAAAATCTTCCAGAGCCAGAAAGTACTATGTAGGTTCATACCTGTCCAATTTCCCGAGGACCTCTCTCTCTTCCGCTGTCAAACTGAGTGAGCCCTCCGTGCTTTCGCTCACTTTACCTGCCGCCATTTTCTTTTCCTCATCACCAAAAGCAGCAGGAGTAATGAGTGACACGCCGCAGGATTTCATGAAAATGCGACAAATTAAAGACTAATGCCGATGTCCACCAAAATTAAATTTAGAATTCGAAAGGAGACCAGGACTAAAGACACTAGTACATCTTTATGAACACCATCCCCACCGCTGGAAGACACCAAAAGACGAATGCGGCAGCTGCAGCAGCTGGGGAGTTTGAAACAAATCACGGAGGCGAGTTTTAGGCAGAGATAACAAGAAAGGTGTAAACTCTCGGTAAGAGAGGAATTTCCAAAATTGTAAACTTCGCTAGCAGCAAGACAAAGTTGTGATTGTATCACAAGATGTAGACTAAGTCGATTGACGTCAGGGGATCATCCCAGTCAGAGTGTTATCCGCCAATTGATAACAGCCATTTATCTCACGTGACTTGTTGATTCACATCAACTGTGGCTCTACTGAACTTGATACCGGTTTGTAGCCCGCCCATCTTGTCGTCAGCAGATAGCCAATGGGAAGAGTATGCAAATTTTAGTTGGTAAATGATTGGTGGCCATGCCTGTCGAAGAATGTTTATCAGTCATCTAATAAAACAGTTTGGTTATGCTTACTTCGGAGAGGAAAATCCTTACAGCTTAGACGACGTACTTTGTTTCAGCTCAAGAACATGAATTAACCTGGGCCGGAGCGGTGGTGAAGAGCGCTAAGGCATCTGCCTTGCGCGCTCTAGCCTAGAAGGGACCGCGGTTCGATCCCCCGGCGCACCGTTTGGTGCCCCAAGCCAGAAGCGATTTCTGAGCTCAAAGCCAGGAGGAACCCCTGATTGTCGCCGGGTGTGCCCCTCCCAAAAATAAAGTAAAACATTCAGTAATCAAACATTGTGGGGGAATGTATATTCAACGAAGCTGATTGTACTCACTATTTCCTTAAGACTTGATTAGTAATTGCTGTAAAAAGCAGCCTCCTTGAAAGCCTTATAAATTATAGGACAGTTCTAAGTTCCTTTTTAAGAAAATCTGAAGACAGTAAAGAGTTAACTGTCTTGAAGACAGTACTGAGGGAGAGTGTAAGCAACCCAATAAGATCTGCTTAGATTGCAGAAGACCCAGATTTGAGCCAAGGCAGTTTAAGGTAATTTCCGTAAATCTACAAATTTGTCCAATGACAAGGTAAACCAAAAATTTGAACATGATCCCAAAAGTAACTGAACGACCTTAGTGTATCAACACAGTGATTAAAGCTTTGGTCTTGCTTTTGGCAAACTTGGATTTGATCTCCAGTATCCGATATGGTCCCCAGAGCTTCATCAAATGTGATCTCTAAGCACTGCTGTGCCCACAACTGAGAAAGAGTATTTTGTTTGTTTGTTTCTTTTTTGATCTAGTATTCAGAAGTAACTCCTGGTTTTACTCTCAGGAATTATTCCTGATGGAACTAAAGGGAAAACATGGGATGCGAAGCATCGATCTAAGCCAGCCACATGCAAGACAGAAAAACAAATGCCGTACCCAACATATTATAACACAGTACAAGTAACTGAGTCCTTTTTTTTTTTTTTTTTTTTTTTTTTTTTTTTTTTGGCTTGTTGGGTCACACCAGGCAGCGCTCAGGGGCTACTCGGGGCTCTATGCTTAGAAATCGAATCTGGCAGTCTGGGGACCATATGGGGTGTCGGTATTCGAACCACAGTCCTTCTGCATGCAAGGCAAACGCCCTACCATCATGCTATCTCTCTGGCCCCCAAGTAACTGAATCTTAAAAATAAAAGCAAGGGACAGAGAGATAGCATGATGGTAGGGCGTTTGCCTTTCATGCAGAAGGTTGGTGGTTCGAATCCCTGCATCCCATTTGGTCCGGAGCCTGCCAGGAGCGATTTCTGAGCATAGAGCCAGAAGTAATCCCTGAGCGATACCGGGTGTGACCCAAAACCAATAAGAAAGGAAGGAAGGGAGGGAGGGAGGAAAGGAGGGAGGGAGTGAGGGAGGGAGAAAAAGAGGGAGGGAGGGAGGGAAAGAGGGAGGGAGGGAGGGAAAGAGGGAGGAAGAGAGGGAGGGAGGGAAGGAGGAAGAAAAAGAAAAGCAATGTCCCTAAGTACTTTTGTAGCTTGTTTTTGAAATATAGTTTGTGATACTCACTGTTTACTCTTGGCTCTGAACTCAGGGATCATTTCTGGCAGTGTTCAAGGACCCTATAGAGTGCTTAATAATTAAAAGGTTGTACATATACAAATGCTTTACTATGTCTCCAGTCCCATGAGAATTTCAAAGGTTTAAGAACACAGTTGGCAAGAGACTAACTTTTTCATCTCTGACCAATAATACCTGTTGAGTACTGCATTTAGACCTACCCAAGAAATGAATATAGTAGGCCCCACTTCAGTAATTGGGCCCATCTCAAGGTTAAAGTATTATACTATTAGATTAAGTGACAAAAGCAGAAACCTCTGTATCATCTGGGTGTTGTGTCTAAGAGGTTAGCTGATTGATCTTCATCTAGTGCTGTGGCTGGCTTTGCTTCAGCATGATCAATAATCTTCATCTTCATTAATATAGGCATAAGCATAAATAATCAAACAATAGGTATAGGGATACTTTCAAGTACAGGTCATGAGTTGCTGTTTATATGGTGCTGTAAAGAAGCACCATTAAGGGGACCGGGCGGTGGCGCTGGAGGTAAGGTGCCTGCCTTGCCTGCGCTAACCTAGGACGGACCACGGTTCGATCCCCTGTTCCCCATATAATCCCCCGTGCCTGCCAGGAGCAACTTCTGAGCGAATAGCCAGGAATAACCCCTGAGCGGCACCGGGTGTGGCCCAAAAACCACAAAAAGAAAAAAAAAAAAAGAAGCACCATCAAGAGTGATTCCTGAGTCCAATCAGTAGTTCCTGAGATCCACTTGGATGTGGCCTAAAAAAAAAAGTAGTTTCAGAACTCAAGATAGAAACATAGAAAGATGAAGAGATCTCATTTGAATATGGGTAATGTGCTGAATTTCTATGTGCACTACTGAGTGACACAAGCTAGTAACAGACAATGGAATGCTCTGTGTTCTAAATACTAAATAAATGACACAGGAAAAATATCTTCAAGGTTAGAGAGATATTATGGTAGCTAAAGTGTTGGCATTATGTGGGCTATATCCCTGGCACCTTGAGTTCTGCCAGGAGATATTTCTGAGAATAGGTAGGATTAATCCCTAAAAGATGGGGTATGCCTCCCATCTCTTTTGTCCTCCCCTACCTCCTAAAAGATTGACTAGTCTCAATCCAAGCATTGTGTTTGCATCCTTAACATGTGCCCAGGGTCCTTGCCTGTAAATGATTAGGAAACACACATTCAGAATTAAGCCAGGTTTAATATGACAACTATATGTGATGGCATACCTGTATACCATCTCTCCTGACTTAAGATTTTTTTTAAACTTTAGACCTGTATACCATCTCTCCTGACTTGAGATTGTTTTAAACTTTAGGTCACACTTTACTGTGCTATTTCTTCTGAACTGATGATCACTTTTAGATTTAGGGATTTAGAGAGTCATATGTGGTGCAAAGGATCAAACTATGTGAAGCAAGTACCTTATCTACTATCTCTCTAAAACTATAACTTAGTTTTTTTTTTTTTTGTGCCGTGACTCGGATAACTTACTTTCTTAAATAAATACGTATTTGGGGGTTGATAAAGGAGAGATGTAAATTTAAAAGTAAAAATAAATACACTAATCCATGTTGTGCTCTTCATGAAATCCTCTTTCACAGGAAATGCTATATCCCTTGTCATTTACTGTGAATCAGTGCAACAACCTTTGAGGCAGCACTGATTGTTATCCCTATTGTGATTAAGTTCATTACCTATCTGGCAACACTCATTTGTCCCTTATGGTAATTAAGTACCTTACTTCAGCTATCAAGAATGATTTAAAAACAAAACAATATAAACTTTTTAGCCAACCACAGGAAACAATTAGAATAGACAGAGATCAGGTGGTAAAAGGGATACCTGCCTTGTACAAACCCCCGATTAGATCCCTAGGACCTGATTGGTACTCAAAAACAGCCCCGAATGATACATGAACATAGACCTATGAGTTAGTCCTATTAACTGCTGTCTGTCTCCATCCATAAACACCTAGATAGGGATACCTATCTCTGCTTCCCTAGAATTACATATAGTCACAATCCTAAACACTACGGTGTGATCCTTGGGCAACAGCCAACTGTAGCATTTACCAACCCTCACCCATTACCAAAATACAAAAATAAAACAAAACAATAAAGAATTAAGAGCTAGGTCAATAGAATGACTATACACTTTACATGCAGGACTTAAATTGATTCTGTTCAGCATGTATAAAAAATAGCAAAGTTGGGACTGGAGCTCTAACATAGTGGTAAGATGTTTTCCTTGCACTAAGTCAACATAGGATTGACCCTGGAAACCCTTTACCCATATGGTTCCCAGGTCTGCCAGGAGCGACTTCTGAGCACATGAGTAACCCCTGAGTAGTCACAACCCACCAGTTGTGACCCAAAAACCAAAAAACAAAATAAAAATAAAAAATAAAAAAGCAACAGTAACCTTATTCAAGTATGTTCCTTAAATACTGAAATTTAAATGTTATATACAAATTTTAAATCTATAGTATTTCCACAAATAATTTTGGTGATACACCAAATCTTCCAGTTAAAAAAACAACTTCCTCAGAAGTCGGAGTGATGACATAAGCTGTAAGACATCTGCCTTATGCGTACTAGTCTAGAATGGACCAAATTTCTATCCCCTGGCTCCGATTTGGTCTCCCAAGCCAGGAGCAATTTCTGAGCGCAAAGCCAGGAGTAACACCTGAGCATTACCAGGTATGGCCAAAGAAACATAAAACAAAACAAAACACAAAAAACAAAACAAAAAAAAAACTTCATCTTTATTATTAAGTCAAAATAGACATGGTTTCATATTTTTATTTTTCTAAATTAAAACTCAGTAGCACATGCAGTATATTCTAAATTTACAGTAAGTCAGGTTTAATTTCTATGTATTTAGAATAAGCATAGCTGACATAAATGCATTTCTCTAAGTCACTTTTAATGACAATAAATAATAACCATGTTTGATGATTGAATAAACATTCACCGGAAAACTAACAAATTACAGAACTCAAAATAATCTTTAATAATGGTGAACAGTTACATCAGTGTTTAAAAGTGTTTTCTTCATGACAAGTATAATTAAAACCTTGGGATGATATAAGTTCAAGTTGTTAATTTGTCATAAATGTTGTCAGTATGTATAAGCTACCCAACTGCCAAAGTTGAGTATCCAAATTCAAATCAGGTAGAAACAAGCTAAGATTGGAAGTTTGATATAGGGACATAAATATATAATAAACTCTTCTGAATGTGTTGCAACCAAGTCCTTTGTGGGAAGTTATGAACAAAATGTGCAGGACGATAAGCATATACCCATTTGAAATAGAACCATTATCAAAACTCAATACTGTCAAGGGCACCTATGTAGTGAAATTGTAATAAGGCACAATATGATTGAATATCTATTGCACTTTAAATGCTGACATCTTCTGGAAATACTATACTCTGACCATAAAATTTCAAATGGCAGAGGTATTGTCAGTGTGGTAATCTTTGGCCAAACAATGTACTAATATAAATATAATGGAAATTTCTGCAACAAAAACACAAACAGCTAAACCAGAATAACATATCTAGATATTTTAGGAAGTTTAATACATATCTCTCACCTATGTGAATGTTAAGAATTTCAATTATCCCAATTTATAGTCTATTAAAGTTAGCCATTTAAAACAATAATGATGGGAATTTTCAATAAAGTTGGCTTCATATTCTTACTACTCATATACTCTTGACCAAAAATATCAGCACTCTTAGGCACTAAGATCAGAGCTTATAATGAGGCCTACTCAGTGTCCTTGTACACTGTGATGTTACTCATTGCAGGTTTAAACAATTTAGATAAAATATGTCCTAAACATTTGCTTATTTTCTCTAATATGCCCACCTTTTCTAACTTCATATTATTATTCTAACCTTAGGAGAGCTGTATTTAGTTACATTCATTGTAGAGCACTTTTAAAAATCTAACAAATTCTGAAGCATGCTATCAAATTGAGAACAGAATAGTTTGAACGGACAAGGAGTAAAGTGCCTAAAAGACAGTACACAAGTCAAACTCCTTTCAAATTATTTTAAGATGTTTTACTTTAGTTTTCATAAACTTTAATAGTCTATTGCCTAAATGTTTCCTCCTAAAAATATTTATAGAAATTTTAACTCTTGTTAATTAAATTGCACCACACCTTTATGTCATAGTTTGATTTGAGCTCATATTGAGTAAATTTATTTCATCAAACAATTGGTTATCTTGAGCATTACTAAGCCAATAGGACATCAATATATTAAGTTGTCTAAAGCTAATTTCACAGTCCATTAACAAATGATCTTCAGATACAAAATCATAAATGTAGTTTGGGTGAAAATATGTAGGGAAGTTAATCCAAACTATAGTGAGTAAGTCTTCAAGCCAACTTTAGAATAGGATTTGAGATTTAGGTTAGTTTTATTCTGACTTTTAGAGCTTCCATGGAATTCTTTAGGTGAATCACCACTGGTAATGTATTGAAAGTTGCTGAAGTTACAAGATATAGTCTGAATTAAGTTACATGTGGTTTCCATATTGGCTTGTTTGAAAGGTTGACTTAGTTCCCCCACCAGTCAATCCCCTGAGAGTTATAATTTCCTCCATATCCATCATCTCTGTTGTAGAAGCCTCCATAGGCACCTATCAAAAATATTTAAAAAGAGAAATTAGAATCAATCATTTAAAATATCTCTACTTCCCTCCCCTAATGGATTTAAATAAAATAGGAATTGGTAGCATTGAATTTTATGACTTTGAAATAAAACTCCAATATATTATAAATTTTAAAAGGATCAATAACAACAAATAGCCCGGTAAGAGACATAGAGTTAGTAAGTTGCTTGCTTCAAACCTGGCTCATTGTAATTCCTGAACCTCATATTGGTCATTCAAGTACTGACAGTAACAAGTGCTCCAAAAACTAAACAAAAATCAAATTTTACTCCCCAACATTTAAAAAGAAGAAAAATTGTACCTCCATCAAATCCTCTATTGCTGCTGTGACTTCCTCCACTGAGACTGTTGCTTGCATGGCTACTACTATAGCTAGAACTGCTAGAATTGTTGCTTTGCCGATAGTCTGTGGCACCAAATCCTCCACTGAATCTACTAAAAGAAATATTATGAATTCTATTAAGTAAAAAGTTGAATTAAAAACAGTAAGTTCCTTAAATAAACTGACTTCTCTTTCTTTTTTTACATTTTTTTCTTTTTTCCTTCTTTTTCTTTCAAATGAATGGGTGGAGGAGCAGGACACAACTCTAGGGCAGAACAATAGTTACTGGGCAAAGAAGCCTAAACAGGACATGTGCTCAGTGAGCTGAAATAGTTTTTTTTTCTTCCTTCCTTCCTCCCTTCCTTCCGTCCCTCTTTATTTCCTTCCTTTATCCTTCCTCCCTTCCTTCTTTATTTCCTTCCTTCCTTCTTCCTCCCATCCTTCTTTATTTCCTTCCTTCGTCCTTTCTCCCTTCCTTCCTTCCTGCCTCCCTCCCTCTTCCTTCCCTCCTTCCTTCCTTCCTTCCTCCCTCCCTCCCTCCCTCCCTCCTTTCCTTCCTTCCTTCCTTCCTTCCTTCCT
>PVKC010040285.1:0-12335 GCA_004027635.1 Crocidura indochinensis | reverse complement strand
GTTTTTCAGCAATTGTTTTATGTATTCTTTGGCCATCATTGGGTGAATATATGTTTAGAAATGAAATTTCAGGGTTGGGGTGAAATTACAGCAGGTAAGGCATTTGCCTTTCATGCAGCTGACCAGGGTTAAAATCCCCACATTCAATATGGTTCCCCAAGCCTGACAAAAGTGCGGAGTCAGGATTAACCCCTGAACACTGATGGGTGTGACCTCAAAAAAGAAGTGTGATTTCTTGTTGGTGTTCATATCTTTTGTTTCATAAGAAATGTTCATATTATCTTTTATATCTATTTAAGCCTAAAGTCTGTGTTATCTGAAATTAGCCTGGCCACCCCAGCCTTCTTTTTTTGTTTGTTTGTTTGTTTGCTGTTCTTTGGGTCACACCCAGCAGAGCTCAGGGGTTATTCTTGGCTCTGTGTTAGAAATCGCTCCTGGCAGGCTCGGGAAACCATTTGGGATTCCAGGATTCGAACCACGGGTCCTTCTGCATACAAGGCAAACGCCCTACCTTAATGCTATCTCTTCAGCCCCCACCACCTCAGACTTCTTAAGGGAGTTTTCTTTTTTTTTAAGACATTTGGGGGGGTGGGGTTCGGGCCACACCCATTTGATGCTCAGGGATTAGTGCTGGCTAAGCGCTCAGAAATTGCCCCTGGCTTGGACGCCAGGGGATCGAACCGCTGTCGTGATCTTTCCTTGGATAGTGCTTGCAAGGCAGACACCTTACCTCTAGCACCTGACTCTTTTCCTACCTTTAACTTTAAAACTTTGTTTTCTCTAACTATTCAGATATGTTTCTTGCAGGTATCAAAATGTTGGAATTTTTTTTTTATCTATTTTGTCACTGTCTCTTATCTAGTGAATTTTGTCCATTGATGTTGAAACAGATGAAAGACATTGGATTAAGTATCATCTATTTGTAGGATCTGGTGCATTTGCTGGGTATATCTTGCCTTACAGTACACCTTCAGTTCTTCTTTTAAGGTTGGTTTTGAATTTGTAATTTCTGAACTGTAGTTTACCCATGAAGCTGTATATATTTTCTTTCAAACTATATGTAAGTCTGAATCTGACTGGGTGAAGTATTCTGGGTTAAGCATTCATTTCAGTGAGTTTTGATACTATATCCCATCACTGCTTCAGGCCTTGAAGGTTGATTGTGATATACCGACTTTAATTCTAAAGATGCTTCTTTGTAGATAATTTCCCTTCTTGATCCTAATGCCTTTAGTTTTCTATCATTGTAATGAAGATGTATCTTGGAGTCCTTGCTTTTTATAGCTTTTAGCTGGTACTCTTTGGCATTCAAGATGTGGTTGTATGCACTTTATCTCTGGGAACTTCTCAGCAATGATGATCTTGTTTGTTGATTTTTTATGGGGATTTTCTTCCTAGGATCCTGGGACTCCAATGATTCTATATTGTTTCTATTGAGTTTATCCCAAACTTCTATTTGCATTTGTTCACATTCTTTCAGAATTTTTTTACATCACCTGATAATTTATTTTAAGTTCATCTTCTTAAATTGTATACAATTTGTTATGCAACTCATCTTCAAGCTCACTGATTCTGTCAGTGAAAAAAATATAAGCTGCTGTTACTTTCTGAGGTCTTCCAATGAGTTTTTCATTAAGCCTGCCAAGTTTTTAGCCCTGTTATTTTTGCTTGAAGTTTTCTCATTTCCTCTTTTATATCTTCTGAGTCTTGTTTGTAGTTCTTTCAATTCAATCTGTGTTTTCTTTGAGTTCTTTGAACATCCATATTTTTGTCTAAAGTCCTTATCTGAGAGGTTATAAGGTGGTAAGTACTTGTCGGGTCTTCAGAGTTATTGTCTAAGCATTCTCTAAGCATGGTGGAGATCAGTGTCATTTCCCTATTGTCAAACTTGGAGTGTGGTGTTTTCTATGTGCTGTGCTATGGCTCATTTATTAGAAGTGTGCTTCTCTAATTTTGTCCCTCAAGGCTAGGCCACACTCACCTACATACATCACAAGACAAAGTCCCAGGCAGATGCAGAGGCAGCTGAGACCAGCTTCTCTTGTTTCGTTACTTTGGACAGGACCAAGTTCAAATGCTCCGCAAACAGTTCCCAGGGAACATGCTGGGGAAGCTGCAGCCAGCAGCCAGACTCCTCTCTGTTTCTGCCTTTTTGATGTCTATCAACGTCACTGTGTGAGATCATAGCTTATCATTTTTATTTGCATTTTATTTAAGGTAATTATTCTCTATGACTAGTGTATCTTTCTGTTTCAGTTTAGCAGTTTTCTGTTCATCTCTTCAGTCTCATTTTTGAGGGTTTAATTTTATTCCAATAAAATTCTACTAGTGTTTTATACATCTTGTTAACTAATTTTTCTCAGTTGAGGGGTGTGCATATATGCTTTTCCTTAGTTTTGTGGAACTCTTTTTATTCTGATAACATTTGTCTTCAGTAGAGAAGCTTCTTATAATTTTGTGGGGTTTATTTTTTTTCTTTTTAGATACAACAGTCAGCTTAATTCTGGCTTTGGCACTCACAGATCTGGGGACCTTGTTTGGTTCTGGGAAACCAGAATTCAAACCTAAGTCCCCCTTATGCAAGGCAAGTGCCTTGCATGTAATATTGTTCAAACCCTGACACTTCTTATTCCCATTTACCTTTTCTACCTCCCATTTGCTTAGCTAATGATGTTGAATTCTTTGAAGATAATGTCAGCTTTGCTAGTTCTGCCTATATCTTCCTCAGTATATCTTTGGATTATGCTATTCCTTTTCACCGCTGTGATAAAATAGAACAAATATCTAAAATTGACTATAATAAATTTTATGATCTATTCTTTCTGTATTCTAAAGTGCAGTGATTGTTGAGGTAAGGTGTTTGCCTTTCATGCAAAAGATCATCGGTTCGAATCCCGGTGCCCCATATGGTCCTCTATGCCTGCCAGGAGCAATTTCTGAGCATGGAGCCAGGAGTAACCCCTGAGCACTGCCAGGTGTGACCCAAAAACCAAAAAAAAAAAAAAATAGAATTTAAAATAGTGTGCTAGAAGAACCATATAATTATAATTCAATGCCTTACTTGTGAAGACAAGTATATTTAAAAATAGTAACAAATATTTTTGTTACAGTAATAGTAAATTTTATTAAGGTATTATTTCACAGAACAGCATATGTTGAGATTTCAATTTTAGATCTCTTTGCTAATGTTACTACATAGTATGGAATGCTAAAGTATTAATATATCTTTACCATAATCTTTTAGGCTATTTTTTTTCTTTCACAACAACTATTCTGAGATCAAGATTCAAGTATCTATCTTTTTTTTTGGGGGGGGGGTGGTGTTTAGGCTACACTCAGTTACACTCAGGGGTTACTCCTAGCTTGAAAGACCATATGGGACCCTGGAGGTCGAACTGAGGTCCTTCCTGGGTCACTGTTTGCAAAGCGAACACCCTACCACTACCTATTGCTCTGGCTCCCAAGCATCTATTTTTTTTTATTTAATTAAACATTTAATGTCTTGAACATTTAAACTTAAACATTTAAGTCTTAAATATGTGTGTGTGGTATTGACTAAATTTCATTACCCCCAAACTTACAAGAATAAGAAATTACCCCAAAACTTGTAACTTATTCTTGTGCATGTAACTAATCAATTTTTCTAAAATCTTTTTATGCCTTTGTCTCCTTTGTCATGAATTGCCTATCAGTTTTGGTGAGATTATTAGCGGTTTCTTGTGAGTTGAGTTATTGAGTATTTTATGGACTCTCGATATTCATTGATTTTCTGCTCAAAAATAGATATGATGACTGGTATGAAACAAGAAGAAGCTTCACCAAGATTATAATAACACAATGTATTTTAAGTGAATAAAGAAATTTCATACTCTTTAGAAAGGAAAGAAAATACTTAAAAGCATACTCTCTAAATGAATGTACAGCATAATTCTTAGATTGAGTAGATGGGTATAAATTGATTTCAGTGACAAAATAATTTTTTCTTATATAGAAAATAAAGTATTCTCATTTATTCAGGCTTAATTTTTTGATGAGTAGAAAATTGGTATTGTGCTTTTACTAAGTGAAATATTAAGACTACAGCAAGTCAAGTCTAAAATCTTAAATATGTACAACATATTATCAATTAATATACATATTTTGTATCAAAAATGCCCTTAACAAATGCTAATGTAAAATAACTACTTTCTACAAACTATTGATGTGTGTAAAAGAGCAGTATAATACAAACTGCTTTTTTTTTTTTCATTAGTGCCTGATAGTCATTGGAAAGGAACTCATTGGGTGATGAGTGCACGGGGTACAAGTTTGGCACATGATGCTTATGAAGGTCTGGCAGTGTAATACCCATGATGATCATCTCAGTAGTGCTGGGAGTCATTGTGTCTCAATCAGCATTGATCAGGGGGTCCATATAATGGGAATCTACTGAATTTGTGCTCTGAATTATGTAATTTGTATGAACAATTTCCAAAATGGGTACTTTTATTCCAATAAGTATGCTTATGTATTTTTCAAGTTGAATTTCATATATAAAACTACTAAATTATAATAATAATGTAATATTATTTATTAAAATATCCAATAGAAGCATGTGTTACAGTATAATGGGTAATCTATCTTGCATGTAGATTACAGGGTTATATACTAATCAATGCTCACGTTGGACAAGGCAACAACAGGAGAAATCTATGAATACATAGTCAGAAGTGATGAGTTAGATAAAACCCCAAACCTTAATAAGTTTAAAATTTGATATTTTGAAAAGTAGTAATTATTGAGTGAACTTAAACATTTATTTTTAGATCACAAATAAACCATATTACAGAAAAATGCTTTATTTAATTCTAAGAAAAATATAATTTTATACTTAGTATACAAGATAATCCAATTCCAAAAAGTTAAAAATTATCTTGCAATATCAGTGCCCATTTTTGGAAAAATTCAATGTTTATAAAAGGTGATTATTAATAGTACAAATATTAAAACAATGGGAATGATAAACACAGCTCTAGGAGAAATTCACTTTTGCAAGAAAACTAAGTTATATTTTTAGAGTATTTACTAATTCAATGTCATAGTCACTGTTTAAAAATTTATAAATGTAATAATTTTTCTAATTTTGACTAAATTTGAATTATAATAATTTTGCTTTATGTAAACTCTAATTGTGGTATAATACATAGTTAATTATGTACTTTTGATAAATGAAACATTTTTGTGACAAAATGACACATAAAAGATATATTTATTTAAATAATGTTGAATCTTAGTAATTGTTAGGAATTCCAAAAACAAGATTAATATATTTCAATATAAATGGGGATGTTTGAATTTATACATAATTAACTATATAAAAATGATTGCTCTTTTTGATTATATGTAATAAGATTTGTACATGGGGAATAGGCTATACTTAGTGGTACTCAGGATTTACTTCTGGCTCTGTGCTCAGAGATCACTTCTGGCATACTGGGGAACCATATGTGGTGTCAGGTATTTTACTTGGATCAACCACAAGCAAGACAAGAGTATTACTTACTATAATAGCTCCATAGCCACCATAAACTTTAATCAATTTATTAACCCACAGAACAATTATTTATTTCTCTCATTTATATTCACAGATTTTTGATATTCTTGATTTTCTTACTTTAAGTTAATTTAAATCTATACTGAAACTAAATGTATCTTCAATATACGCAGGCAAACACCCTACCACTGTGCTATTTCTCTAGCTCATAAATTAATAATATTAATTGACATATTTATTCTAATATTATGTGACAATAAATATTGACTAATTATAAACATGTAACTTGTAATTCAAAATGCATACAATGGGGATGGTGCGATAGCTCAGTAGTAGGGCATTTCCCTTGCATATGCCAGCACAGGATGGATCTGATTTTATTCCCAGCAACCCATATATTCCCCAGAACTTACCATGAGAGATTTCTGAGTACAGAGCAGGAGTAAGTGCTCTAAGCACCACAAGGTGTGACCCTAAAACCAAATAAACAAAACAAAACACCGAAACACATACAAAATATATAGAGGAATCATTGTTACACTACAACTTAATCCACTTATATCTCAACTCTTTAAAATAAAGCACTATCTATACTAAAAGTCAATATGAGGATCTGACTATATGCTATAGACCTCTGTTTTACTGATTTTTAATAGGTAATATTAATATAAAAAGCTCTGAGTAGTTTAAAATTTCTGACTTCCTGAGTCATTTTTGTAATCGATTTATACATAGAGCAATAAATCAAGACTGATCAATGGAAAACACCCTAACAATACTACATAATAAAAAACACTTTATAGCATCTTACAGCATATTTATTTTAAATATTCATTAACTCTGAATTCTTTTCACCTATGAATGCAAAATTCGATTACAAATAAATGCCATTACTTTCTTATTATCATACTCATATTATTAATGAAAAACATAGAGAAATACACCAGCGTGTGGCTGACCTAGGACGGAAGGTGGTTCGATCCCCGGTGTCCCATATGGTCTCCAGAGCCAAGATTGATTTCTGAGCGAATAGCCAGGAGTGACCCCTGAGTGTCACCTTATGTTCCCCCTCCAAAAAAAAAAAGTTGAAGAAAACATCAATAGCAAAAAATAATAGTGGGAAATTTCAATACTGCTTTACCACCCCTTTGATAGCTCAACCAGGCTAAAATTTAAAAAAGACACGCTGCTTAAGAAAGAAATAGAAGTGGGGCTGGAGCGCTAGCACTAGAGGTAAGGCATCTGCTTGCAAGTGCTAGCCTAGGACAGGCCACAGTTAGATACCATAGCATCCCATATGGTACCCCCAAGCCAGGAACAATTTCTGAGTGCATAGACAGGAGTAACCCCTGAGCATCAACGGGTGTGCCCAAAAACAAAAAAATAAGAAATAGATGAATTTATATATATATATATATATATACATACATACCTTTAATTTCTAGAAAAATGAAAATGTAATAATCATTATTTTCCAAATCACATGAGGCATAATCTAAATTCATCACATTTTGCCATCAAATAGAATGCCATAAAAATCAAGAAAATAGAAAGTGTTCCTGCTATCTTCTCTGACCATGATAACTGAGAATAGAATTTTTGAAATAAATATTGAAAATAGAATTGAATTACTACCAGACATAGTGAAATAACTGTAAATCCTGCATATTAAGCAGTTTTCTACCAAAAGTCAGTCAGAGACAAATTCACAAAGGAAATCAAAAGATTCCTGGAAAAAAATAAGAATAAAAACACAAATTATTAGAATCTGTGGGACACAGCAAAGCTGTATTAAGAGGGAAATTTATAGTTTGAAAAGCATTCATAACAAAGGAAGAACAGGCCTACATCAATAAATTGATATTACAGCTTAGAGATAGATAAAAGAGCAACAAAATATCTAAAAGTAGAATGCAGAAAGAAATAATAAAAGGTAGATCAGAAATTAGTAAAATGGGTACCTCATAAGCAATCAAGCAAGAGATTTTTGTTCAAGAAATTAAATAAGATTGATTAACTATTAGGAAGTCTCAAAAAGAATGGAGAAAAATCTTTAATCCATTTGGATTTTACCTTAGTGCATGGGGTTAGATGGAGATCTGAGATTGTATTTTTGCATGTGGCTGACCAGTTGTCCCAACACCACTTGCTGAAGAAGCTTTCCTTAATCCTTATTTTCTGTTTCTTGCCCTTTTTTCAAAGATTAATTGATTGTATGTCTGGAGAACATTCTCTGAAAACTTGAGTTCATTAGATTGATCTGAGGATCTGTCTTTATCCAATATGATGGTGTTTAAATGCCTATTGCTTTGTAATACAATTTAAATTTAGGAAAAGTAATGCTTCCCATCTTCCTCCCCCCCTTAGTTAAAGGGTTGCTTTAACTAATAGGGTGTGTTTATTGTTACAGATGAATTTCAGGAGTGTTTGATTTAGTTCTTTAAAAATGCCAGGGATATCCTTAAAGGAATTGCATTAAATCTCTTGCAATGCTTTGGGGAGTATTGCCATTTTAATGTTAATCCTCCCAATCCATAACAGTGTATGTGTCTCCATTTCCTTGTGTCCTCTTTTATATTTAGAAGCAGAGTTTTGTAGTTTTCTTTGTATAACTTTTTATCTTGTTAGTTAAGTTGGCTTCAAGGTATCTGAGTTTGTGTGGTACTGATGTAAAATTATTTTATTTTTCTATAATTATTGCTGTATTAGAAGACCATTAATTTTTGAGTCTTAATTTGTACTTTACCCCTTTGCTATATGATCCTATTGTTTCTATAAGTTTTTTAGTCTTTAGTGTTTCTAAATAGAGCAATGTCATCTGAAAAACAGTGAGAGGTTAAATTTTTCATTACTATATGAATACCCTTAATATCTTTTTCTTGCCTAATTGCTAAGGTAACTATTTCTAGTACTATGTGAAATAGGAACAAAAAATCACATTACAAAAATTCTCTCTGCATGCCTATGTTCATTGCAGCTCTATTTACAATAGCCAGAATATGGAAAAAACCCAGATGCTCAACAATATATGAGTGGCTAAAGAAAACTGTGGTGCATGCACATAATAAAATACTATGTAGTTTTCAAGGTAAAACGAAGTCATGAAATTTGCCTATAACTGGGTGGAAATGGGAATTATGCTGAATTCTACCCTTATTTTTTAGAATCTCTATAGTATCTTTCAGAGATTGATAAAGAAACCATTTTTATCAGCAATGAATGAGAATTCTATTTTTAAAACAGATGAAAAATCAGGGACACTTCTGTATTATAATCATACTGATGAAAGTGTCGTTCAGATCAAGGTTGTAGCAAAAAAGTGATAAAAAGTGATTAGAAACCACATTCTTTTTGTCTTTTATTTATTTATTTCGCATGGTATAGGGGGCCTTCAAAGCTGTGCTTATATGTCTGAGACCACTCACAGCAATATTGAGAATTTAACGTGGGCTCAAAAGTGCTGAGGGTCACCAAGCCCTTTTCATCAGTGCTTGGGGAGTAATTCAGGTATTTATGCATGCAAGTCATGGGGCTCAACCCATTCCCCCTGCTCATATCTTTGTTATTATTGTGAAGCCAACAAAGTTTACTAATATAATGGATATATTCCTTGAAAAAATATCCTTCACATTCTTTGAAATTGTCTTCTGTAGAGCAAGTGTCTTGTAGTTTTCTCTGTTTTGTTTTAAAATGATATGCATGACAACCATTTAGTAACAATATTGAAATCCTTAATGTCAAAAAAAATGTAAAAAGGGAGAGAGGGAAAGATAAACAAAGAGAGAAGGCAGAGAGAGAAAGATAGAGAAAAACAACTCGTGAGAGAAGCTTCTGCCATAGGTTGGAAATGTGGAAAAAAGGGGAAATAGAGGACATTAGTGATGGAAAGTGTACCCTGGTAAAAGAATGAGTTTTGGAATATTGTATGTTTGAAACTTTATGTAAAAATTTTAAAAAGCAAATAATATATAAATGTTAACATAGCATCAAATGTTCCATGTTTTATAAATTTTTAACATGCCTTCAACAGAGGACAATAACTTCATTAAAATTATGCTTTTAGTATTGCTGCAATGCTCTAAGATCTTGTTAGATATTATTCTTGGAAGGTGCATATGCAAATGTTCTAACCTCTGGCATGAAAAATATTTTAGTAAGAATTTTTAGATACTAAATATTTTTTTAGATTCTAGATTAATTCTATAACAAGACTGATTCAAAAGTACACAGGTTTTTTTCTATCAAGAACCAGCACATTTTAAAATTCTCCATTTGTCAACATAAGTCAACATAAATAACCAACTCAGATGGGCTGTATAAAATTTTTTTGCCAAGTTTTAACTAAATTGGATGCATCACAGTTATCCAATTCCTATAGTTTTATTTAGGTTTGTCATGTATTTTATGTATGCTGATAGTGTATAATATTATCGTTATAATATTACATAGATTATTTAGTTTTATGGACTTAGGCAAGCAATAATCTTCATATTTTTCTCAAATCAAACTGGAAAGTATCTTTAGATATAATATATTTTCACATTTTAAAAAACACTGCAAATTTATTCTTTCTCAAACAACAAGAGTTGCGGGGCCCGGGAGATAGCATGGAGGTAAGGCGTTTGCCTTTCATGCAAAAGGTCATCGGTTCGAATCCTGGTGCCCCATATGGTCCCCCGTGCCTGCCGGGAGCAATTTCTGAGCATGGAGCCAGGAGTAACCCCTGAGCACTGCCGGGTGTGACCCAAAAAAACAAAACAAAACAAAAAAACAAAAAAAAAAAACAAGAGTTGCTTTGCAGTTCATTGTAAAGACTTCAGTTATAAAGTTCCTATAATATACATGTCATGGTTATTAGGTGTCTATATATTTTACAGTGATCTTAATGGTTTTTAACTTGGTACTACTAAGATATATCTTGAAGAATGGTATATAATTCATGGTACTTTTATTACTTCAATTAGACAGCATATGGAGAATTGATAGATACCATTGTAGTGGTAAGTCGAAGTTACACACATATTTTACAGAAGGATTTCTTGAGACAGATAAAATACAGAAGTAAAAAATTTTCATATAAAATTGACTATTGATTGAGTATAACTTCTGATTTTACTATTTAAATTATTAAAGACTGTAATGTAGAATAAGTAAAATATAATGTTTCTGGTACAGAGTTCGTAATGTAAAATTTGCTATATTTTAAATTAATGATAAGGGAATTAATTATCTCACTACATTTTTATTTAGCTCTGTCAGACTTAATTTCACTTAGATGTTAGACTTGTTTCTGTGATTTCTCTTACAATATGGTTATATTTTATAGAAGAGTTTTAAATAGCATTTATTAGAGAAAATTTAATTAAATATTCATAGCAGAATCCATATTGGTGCCAGTTGTTTTATGATGCTACAATTAAGACACTATGTTTTTATTAAATAAAGATTAACTCATTTTGTACATTTATTCATGAAAGAGAGCATTGCTTCCAATTACTGAAGCAAAATACTTGAAAATCAGTCAAGGCTAGAAGAATTAAAATAGTGATAATTTTAGTTATACTTACTACCCATACTAATCATGTCTGCCACAATTACTTTGTCAGTCTTATTTACTAATTCAATGAACACAAACTGTAGTTTATAATGCTTTGTGTTAACAAGAGATAATAGACTTCAAGACAACTCCCATAACTTTTTTCAATATTCTCACAGCCTTGTATTAAAAAAGTACAATGTATACTCATAAAATAGATATGCTACTAAACAGTAGGGCAAGGAAAATATGGAGTTCTAGAAATGTCTAATGGAGAATGATGGTCAGGGCTATGAAAATTGTTAAAGAATTATTTTCAGAAGTGAAATGACTATATTGATAAGAAGTAAAGAGAATGTGGTGTAATGTAGTGAAATGTGTAACCAGAAGGACCTGTTTAGACAAGGCAGTCAAATTCATAAATATAACCTCTTCATACCCACAAATTCAAATCTTTATCTTTAACTCGTTGTTTTATCCTTCCTATGTAAATGTTCATTTTCAAGTCTTCTCAGATATATGACCTAAAATATTTTTCTTTATCTGAAACTATATTATTTTAGCAAATATTTAATATAATTTGTGTTAACATTTCTCTAAATGTATTTTTGACTTCAAAATCTGACCTTAGAAAACAAAAAGTGGGCCTGGAGAGATAGCACAGTGGTGTTTGCCTTGCAAGCAGCTGATCCAGGACCTAAGGTAGTTGGTTTGAATCCCAGTGTCCTATATGGTCCCCCGTGCCTGCCAGGAGCTATTTCTGAGCAGATAGCCAGGAGTAACTCCTGAGCGCTGTCGGGTGTGATCCAAAAACAAAACAAACAAACAAAAGAAAAAAGAAAACAAAAACTGAGACTTAACATTAATATTAAGGGTAAACCTATTGCTTAGAACAGTCTACAATTTCCTGACTAGTTGTAACCTATATTCATCTCTGATTTTCCTCACTAATTGCTGATAGTCATTTAATACCAGCATATAGCACAAACTGTGCTGATTTTCTGAGTATAAAATTTCCCAATTTAACATTATCTTTGAGCCTTCATTTTTTAATTAAATATTTTTAAATATTTTTAGAATCTATTTTAAAAAATCAGTGAATCCTTTTAAATTGCCCTCTATGTTACAATTAAATTAACTATACTCTTCTGGATACATCAAGTATTCTATTCTGTGTTTACTTTTCAATGCTTGAAATATCTAGTTGTTTATACAAAAATAGCTCAGCTTCAGAATTGTAAAACTTAAATAATTTTACTCTTCTAC
>PVKC010040284.1:0-12459 GCA_004027635.1 Crocidura indochinensis | reverse complement strand
TTCTTTATGTACGGTTGTTCTATGCCACCTTCATTTCCCCCTCCGTTTCTCAAACCAAAAATGAAAACCTCTAGAAGAACTCCACCCATTCCCAGAGTATTTGATCCCTTACTTTATTTATTTATTTATTTATTTATTTATTTTTATCCATTCTTTTCTTTATCCTCTATTTTTTTTCCTTTTTCAAACAAATCAACATAACTTGAACTAACTATTCCCACCTCCCAATTAGAGGGGGGGGAAGAGGGGTAACCAAGACCAAACAGGTGTAAGACCACCAAGTAGTAAGCTAGGCACAGAGGGGACCACTTGCTTTAGCAACCCCGGGGTGGGGGGTAAGAGAGAAGATATGGGAAGTAGGATGGGAATGGAGGTGGAGGGAGGACTTTTTGGTGATGGGAGCTCCCATGACTTTATGTCAATTTGTACCTAAAATATGATTGTCAGCAATATGTAAGCCAATATGCTTAAAATAAAAATTATAAGAAAAAAAGAAAAAAATCACTTCCTATGCTATTTTCTGAGAATATATGTATATTGACCAATACTTTAGATATACTAAAATATAGTGAAATTACAAGAGCATATTTTGTTGAATATTCAACAAAATATATTTATTATTTGTGCAATAGAGTTTTTATATTAAGTGGTTAGTATAAATTTACAATACTAAAATAAAGTGATGGGAAAGCAAAAAAAAAAGAAACATGACTTTGTATGGATTTGTTTTATTTTGTAAAGTCACAATATGCTCTGACTTGCAAACCCTGTAGACATTTAGAAATGGGAAAAATATCTTTTGGACTACAATTTTCACAAAATCAACTCTCTTTAGTCACAGTATTGACTATTTGGCAAACAAAAATTAGTGTATATTTAGGCAAATATTTGGCCATGCCACTGGGGAATGCATCAATGGAACCTTGAAAAAAATCCATTTCATTTTGCAAAGTTGATCTTCTAGTACAAGTACTCATAGACACTGTTGGGTGCTATGTTAGAATCTCAGCTTTAGAATTAACTGTTGCTGGTGCCAGAATGGTGTGCTTTGCTTAGAAGTAATGCTAGAAATAACATTGCTTTGGCTTCTCTACTCTGCTTGCTTAAGGAAGTTGACTATCATAAACTTGGTTCTTCTGTGTGCCTTTCGAAGGCAGAACAGTCTGTAAATTTAGGGTTAACAACATAACCCCCACCCCTAGGACAAGGAAACTAGGGAACTATCTCTGTCTCCTGGCTCATGGTTTTTATCACCCCCAAGTATTTATCTTGAGACTATTCCTAGTATTTTCCTTACCACAAACTGGAATAGGGGGCTGAATGGGAAGGGACATATTAAATGTATAGCTGCTTCAAATTTCTGAGTAACTAAGTAATCGGCTGTAACATATAAAAAACTTGAATGTTTAACAGACTTGATTTCGGACGCCACCATGCTGGCTCCATAAACCTCACTGTGTGACTTACGTTACCGTGTTCTCTGTTCCTTTTGGAATAAAGCCGAGAGCAGATTCTAACAACATGATGTGTGAAAGAATTCACTTGTAAGAGGTTTCTGTGACTGGCCAACCCCATTTGCTTCAATGTTACTTTGTGATGAAGACTTGACCAAATTATTTTCAAAATAATGAGTTTTAAATTTCTTGTAGAACAACTTTAGAGTTCTCAATTACTCAGTATATTTCTTTACTTCTATTTCAGAAATCTCTTCATCTGCACGAGTACCAATTTATCTCAAAGGCTCTGAGATCCTTAAAATTAGACATTCTATTGGCCCTACTCTTAATTACAATTGCCACCTTTTTGATAGAAAACTACCCATATAACTATATAACTACCCATAAATTAAAAAATCAGATTTATGGGGGGCCGGGCGGTGGCGCTAAAGGTAAGGTGCCTGCCTTGCCTTGTGCTAACCTAGGTCGAACCGCGGTTCGATCCCCCGGTTCCCCATATGGTCCCCTGTGCTTGCCAGGAGCGACGTCTGAGCGAATAGCCAGGAGTAAGCCCTGAGCGTCGCTGGGTATGACCCAAAAACCAACAACAACAACAAAAAAAAATCAGATTTACTTAGAAAAAGGTGGACTTTAAGCAGAGACTTTCACACTTGTAAATGACACCTAAAACAAAATACTTATTATTCTCTACAGTACTGGAGAAGATTTTCTATTTTTGAAAAATTGTGAAATCTATTTAAGTGCTACAATTCGAATTAAAAAAATAAACTTAAAATTATTTTTAAAAATACTCCTTAGAGGGGCCCGGGAGATAGCATGGAGGTAAAGCATTTGCCTTTCATGTAAAAGGTCATCGGTTCAAATCCCGGTGCCCCATATGGTCCCCCGTGCCTGCCAGGAGCAATTTCTGAGCATGGAGCCAGGAGTAACTCCTGAGCGCTGCCGGGTGTGACCCAAAAACCAAAAAAAAAAAAATACTCCTTAGAATTAGGGTTTGAAAATCTCTGATTCTATCCATTTTGCTGGAAGGATATGATGCTAAGTGAAGTCAATCAAAAGGAAAGGGATGGATGCAGAATTATCTCCTTATCTATGGGACTTAAGGATGCAAAGCAAGTAACAAAATGGGAGATTCTATGCACAATTTAATGGAGGTAAAATTTGGGAGGGAGGAGTGTGGGGAACTTGGGAGAGGAGGGAAGCATACTGATTTTGTTAGTGATGGGCTTGGCATTGGAATTATGCTTAAGAAACCATAACATTGTAAACCACAGAATCTAAATAAAATAATTATTCATTGAACATAATTCCTTTTGAGCTATACTATGCCTTCCTATGTTTAATCACATTCATTATAAATAGTGAAGTTTATGTTTTCTACAGCAGACATAATTTTTAAGTGACATGTATATATTTTGTTGCTGAATATTATGTGAATTATGACACTAGGCTTATTACAAGTAAAAATTATCTTTAGTCATATTCTTCCCTGAGGTAACCACATGTAGAAGAAATTTAATGGAGTTTGTATTTAAAAAAATTAAGATGTTTTCTCTATCATAAAACTGAAAAAGATATAACTGTTCCTTAAACTCTCACTATAATTCTTCAAATGCACAACAAAAGCAAAATTACATTTCCAGTTATGAGTATATCTTGTATAAGCTATGCCACTTATCTTTTTTTTCCTCTGGCTATGGAACTTGATTGCCTTAATACTTTAGAAATATTATGTCATAAAGATATGCTTGGTGTTTATGGTAGCACTGTCTCAAAAATTCAGTTATGTATTCATTTAAAATACAGTGATTCAATTAGTTGATTTTCAGGCATATTATTCAGTATAGAATAAAACATTAAAATAATATATACTTCCTAAATATAGTCAAATTTTAAAGACTTTTAAAGGGGGTATTATGAAGATGCCTAAATTGACTGATCAATAGCATGAGTGTTAAGGTTTTAATGAGTTGATTTTGCTTAATTAACAAAATATTCATTCTTTATTGAGAACCCCAAGCACTAAACTATGCAGCATACTCTTCTCTGAGTTCCTCAAAGTCAAAAGATTGCTGTTATACACTTAAATCTAAGGTATATTTCTGAGCATATGTCATGCTTTATCATTTGTGCTAGTTGATCAGACTACATTAGTAAAAACTTCCAATCTGAGAGACAAAATTTAAAGTAACTAGAGTTAGAAAATTAACTAATAGGACTGGAGTGATAGCACAGTGGTAGGGTGTTTGACTTGCATACGCTGACCCAGGACAGACGTGGGTTCAATCCCCCTTCTCCCATATGGTCCCTTGAGCCAAGAGCAATTTTTGAGCATAGAGTCAGGAGAGTCAGGAGTAACCTCTGAGCATCACTGGGTGTGGCCAAAAAAACCCTGAAAAACAAACAAAAAAGAAAATTAACTAATAAAATGATGCCAGTTTTCATAACAGGCTAGGTGCAGTCACTGTACATGCAGAGCTTCTCACAGGCTGTTTGATACATTTAAAACAAATGATGAAATGGACAATTATACTTTTGATTTACACATAAGATTAAAATTATCCAAGGGCTAGGGTTAGTGTTAGGAATGTAGAGGTCTTTGGTGTTACATTTTGCTATGCTCACACTTCAAAATGCATGGTAATATTAGAGAGATCTTGAAATTTAGGCTAATTACAGGTTAGGTCTTAGGGGCCCGGGAGATAGCATGAAGGTAAGGCATTTGCCTTTCATGCAAAAGGTCATCGGTTCGAATCCCGGTGCCCCATATGGTCCCCTGTGCCTGCCAGGAGCAATTTCTGAGCATGGAGCCAGGAGTAACCCCTGAGCACTGCCAGGTGTGACCCCCCCCAAAAAAAAAAAACAGGTTAGGTCATCAACTGAGGTTAGATTTATTATGGGTTAGGTTTAGTTAAGGAGTAGATCTAGGGTTATATTTAGAGAATTGATAGGTATTAGGTATGTATCATTGCTGTTTTCAGAGAGGATAAAGGCAAGTGAAATGTAGGACAATTGTGAAATTGGGCAAATTTGATTGCTTTATGCCCATAATTATGTAGATTTACTCATAGGAGTAACCATAGGATTGAAATAGGGATAGTTTAGGGCTAGGTTAGGGATAGCACCATGTTTGGAACCATGGTGCTTAAATAAAAATATTATTATAAAAGATGATAAATGACCTATAAAATATGCAAAAGGCATGCTGCATGAAAATAATTATAAAACATAGCACCAAAATTGATGAATCAGAAATCCAGTAAATAATAAAAAAAATAATGAATAAATTAAAGAACAGGCTTCTCCAAAGATTGTTGTTTTCTAAAAAAGAAACAGGATTTCTATAAACCATTAGAATGTTTCATAAAGAAGGAGAGAGAAACCTAATAAACCAAATCAAATTAAAGCAGGGATTTTCATAACACACTAGATAGATTCAAAGGATAATCAGAGATTACTTTAAAAATCTCTATGCAACGAAGCAAAAGAACCGAAAAGAAACGAATACATTTTGGGAATTTAATCTTCCAATTTGAAGCAAGATAATTTAGACTACCTGACCAGAACAATTACTTTTGAGGATACTGAGATGTTAACCAAAAGTCTTCCAAAATGCAAAACCCCAATAGTAGGTGGATTCATTCTTGAATTGTTTCAATTTTTTGAGAAGGTAATACTTGTCAGTCTGTTCCAGGAAATTAAAAACAAACAAACAGGGCCTGGGAGATAGCATAGAGGTAAGGCGTTTGCTTTTCATGCAAAAGGTCATCAGTTCAAATCCCGGTGCCCCATATGGTCCCCCGTGCCTGCCAGGAGCGATTTCTGAGCACAGAGCCAGGAGTAACCCCTGAGCATCAGCAGGTGTGACCCAAAACTTAATATATATGATATAATTATATATAAATATTTATAAATATATAATTGTATTATATATAATGAAAAATTCGAATATATTCAACAAAGAACTAGGAAATATAATCCAAAAATTCGTTAAAAACCTTGCATGCTTCGGACCTAGGACAGACCATGGTTCGAACCCCCAGAGTATGGGCCCCATGCCAGGAGCAATTTCTGAGTATATAGCCAGGTATAACCCCTGAGTATCACTGGGTGTGGCCCCAAGACAAGACAAAACAAACAAACAAACAAAAAGAGACCATACATGTGGCAAAGTGATAGTGCAGTAGTGGGACATTTGCCTTGGACGCTGCTGATCCAGGACGGACCTCGCTTCAATCCTTGCTGTCCCAGATGGTCCCCCAAGCCAGGCATGATTTCTGTGAACATAGCCAGGAATAACCCCTGAGCGTCACCTGATGTGGCCCAAAAATAAAACAAAGAAAACAAAAAAATCATACACAATGTGCAATGGAATTCATCTATGGGATGCAAGGTGTATTTAACAAAGCAAGTCAATCAACATGGTACACTATATCAATAGAAAAAAATAGTATATGGTTAGATCAATATAGGTAGAGAAGGCATTTGACTAGTTTCGGCACATATTCACGATTAAAACATCTCAACAAATGAGAATCAAAAACACTTTTCGGGGCCAGAGAGATAGCACAGTGGTAAGGCGTTTGTCTTAGACACAGGACAGTGGTTCGAATTCCGGCATCCTGTATGGTTCCCCGAGCATGCCAGGAGCAATTTCTGAGCTTAGAGTCAGGAGTAACCCCTGAGCGCTGCCAGATGTGACCCAAAAACAAAAACAAAAGAAACAAAAAACAAACAAAAAAAACCCAATTTTTTTCAATATAGTCAAAGCCATTTACTACAAGCAAACAGAAAACATATTTAAAGCGAAAACTGATTTTTTCCTACAATCTGGCATAAAATAGAATTGTTGCCTCTTCTTCTATTATATAGAGTTCTAGTGTACTTGCCATAGCAAGTAGGCAAGAAAAAGCAACCAAGAGCACATAAGAAAGAAATAACTCAAACTCACTATTTGCATATGGCATGATACTATGTTTTAAAAATCCTAAGATTTTAGAAAAGTACTTTTAGAAACAAACAGATTTGTAAATAAAGTGACAGCCTAAAAATTATATGTAAAAATTTATTAATTTTCTATATGCAAAGAGTGAATAAGAAGAGATATTAAAAACAATCCTATTCACATTTGTGCCTCAAAAATCAAGTCCCTTGGAATAAACTTAGTTAAGATATGAAAGACTTATACAAAAAAACTAGAAAACACTAAGAAATAAAAGCAGGTGCAGGAAGGATGGCACAAGTGGTAAGGCGTCTGCCTTGCCCCTGCTAGCCTAGGATGGACCACAGTTCAATCCCTTGGCATCCCATATGGCCCCACAAGCCAGGAGCAATTTCTGAGCACATAGCCAGGAGAAACCCTTAAATGTTATTGGGTATGGCCCAAAAACAAAAACAAAAACAAGAACAAAAAAAAAAAAGTGCCAGGTGTTGTTGGGAAAACTGGCTAGCTACATGCAAGATACAGACTCAAACCTCACTTTAACACCATACAACAAATGGGAACATATTGCATCATGAAATTTCTGTAACTTAAAAGAATCGGTGACTGAGATACAAGCACTTCCCTTGGATAGGGGAAATATTGAAAAATATCTACCCAATATTCTTCTCACTTGATACTAATATCTGTGATATATAAATTTGAATTTAATAAAAAGAATCTAACACCACCAAAAATAGAGAGAAGAAGGGAACAGAAACTTCCTCAAAGAAGAAATATAGGTGACGAAAAGGCACATGAAAAACACTCTTCACATTATTAATCATCAGGGAATGCAAATCAAAACAATGAGATATAATCTCACACCACAGAAACTGGCACACATAAAAAAGAACAAAGGCTATAAGAGCTGGCGCCTTTGTATAAAGTAGGGAATTCTCATTTACTACTTGTGGGAATGTAGCAATTCTGAAAAACAATATGGAAATTTCCCCCAAAAAAGTAGAAAATGAGTTTCCTGAGAATACACAAAAATCATTATTAACATTTACCAGAATCTGGGAAGAAGCCAGATTTCTCATGCCTGAGAAATGACAAGCAGAAAAAGAAACTGGTATATCTACAGAATGGAGCTCAATACAGCTGTTAGGAAAAATTAGATCATGAAATTTGCTTATATATGGACAGATATGAAGAGTATTGTACTGAGTGAAATGAGTCAAAGGAGAGAAATAAAGAATGAACACACTTATCTGTAGGACCAGAAAAACATAGTATGGTAATAATATCTAAAGGCAATAGAGCTGAGGGCCAGGAAGATTGGTTCATAGTAGAAAACTTGGCACAAAGATTGGAACACTGCAGTTTGGGCACTGAAAAGACCCCCTAAGTAATTGATAATTAGAGATTATCACTCTGGGCAAAAACACTCTGGCTGTTGAAAGAGGTAAAGTATACATGATACGCCTTCAGTATCAATATTGCAAACCACAGCAGTCAGATGGAAAATGAAAACAGTAGAGAAGAAAAATGTCTGCCATATAGTCACAAGGAAAGAGGGCATGCAAAAGGGTATGGGGAAGGGTGTATTTGGAACTGAGAACATTTATAAAGGAAAATGTGCACTGTTGAAGGGATGTATGCTGGGCATTGTATTCTATAGTGTACATCTTTGTAATTAAGCATCCCATGGTTATTCAATTAAACAAATCAAACAGTCATATGAACATTGAGTAGAAATAAAAAATCCTTAGACCAAAACATCAAACCTAAAGCCAACTACAACAGAATCGATACCGAATCTACAACAAGCTAGACACAGAAGGGACCACTTATACTAGCAGCCAGCATGCAAAGGCAGGGCAATATGGGATGCATGCTGGGAACAGGGGTGGAGGGAGGAAAACATTGGTGGGGGGAATGTCCCTGATTCAATGTCACTATGTACTGAAATACTACTGTGAAACATTTGTAATCTAAAATAAAAATTATTTATTAAAAAAAAGTAAGAGAATTGTTCTCAAGCCCTTATAACACTATATCATCAGATATGGTAGTTAAACTAGAAGAATAAAAAAATCAACAATGCAATTTACACACATGTGATAGAGGAGACTAATACCATTAATTATGTGTTAAAATTGTATTTCTAGGGGCTGGAGAGATAGCACAGTGGTAGGGCATTTGCCTTGCATACAGCAATCCAGGACTGACTTGGTTCAATCCCTGGAGTCCCATATGGTCCTCGAGCCATGAGCGATTTATGAGCACATAGACAAGAGTAACCTCTGAGTGTCACCAAGTGTGTCCCCAAAAATGTATTTATAAAATTGTAAGCATAAAAAAATCAATGAAATCAACAATAAGGGAATAAATAGGTAATATTGACAATTTAGAGCTAGAATGTTAAAGATTAGAGTTTGTGTCTTCACAGTATGTTGTATTCTCTGCTTCCTACTTAAAATGCAATAGATAAAAAAAATATGCAGCTGACTCAGCACTGTCCTCTCTTCTCAGGAAATCATATAGAGCCATTTAGTCATTAGCATTGAAATTCATACCTAGGTTAAAGCTCTTCCAGGAATTGTTTGCAGGGAAAGCCTTTCCCCATAATTACATAATATAATTAATATATAATTAGTAACTTGAATCTTGTTTGTATGTTTGCTTATTTCATGCTGATATTGTACCTCTTCGATGATTTCATTCATTTTTCATTCAGATAATGGTTATTGAGCACTTACCTATCATAGAGCAATAATATGGAACAATCTTCAAAATAAATGATTAAACAAATGTCCAGGTTTGTCTGAAACTATTTTATTTTTCTTGCATTCTATGCTAAAACTTTTAAAATCCTGAATGAATGATGGCACCTTTTTAACTGGAAGAATGGATGGAATATAATAGTGGTTTGGAATACCATACTGAGGTGTTCTGAGCATAAAGAAAATTCTAATGAGATTAAGAATTTATAGGCTTCCTACATTATTGACCTTGGAACTCGCAAATCGAGGCCAGAGACAATTAGATGTTTCATGGAGAAGAGCGATGAAGAGATGAGTATTGGAGTATAATCATAGTTTGAATATTTTAGGCAGTTTCTGTAGGAAAATCTGCCAATATATTCAAAGAGAAAGCTGTTTTCCCAAGAAGCATAAAAGCCTATTGTTGATGGAATGCTTGTGTTTTTTCAAAGATATATTTTAAAGTAATATTTTTTTTTGTTTTGTTGAGCCATAACTATCACCTCTAAAATATGGGGTACAAGAGACTCTCTATGAAGTAGACTATGTGAAAGACAATCATCCTATTAGCTTTACTATAAATCCAGGCCTTGTCGTTAAAGATTTTTTCTTTTGGCTAGAGCCAAGCCAATTTACATAAAATATATCAGTTAACTAGAGAGAAGCTTATTACTTGTAATATGTAAAGGAGACAGGGAAACTTGTGTTTGGAAACATTGCTTTCCTGAATCTTTGATCAGAGATAGCATTTAGAGGAAATTTACATATCTACACTCCAAAAGACAGACCACTAAATGATGTGGCCCAAATTTATTTGTATTTCCTTTCTAATTAATTAATCATTATAAGCCATGATTACAAGATGTAACCAAAATGTGCAAATCAATCAATGTAATATAATCAATCAATGTAATATATCACATCAATACAAGGAAAGTTACATAAACATATCAATTAAGGAAAGACAAATAAAACATTTGAAAAGATATTCTCAATAGAGTAGAAATTAAAGAAATTTTGCTCATAATAGTAAAAGATGTTTATCACAACCCAAAGCAAACGTTATATTTAATGGAAAAAGATTTAAAAAATTCCTCTAAGATCAGGCACAAGGTAAGATTGCCCACTTTTACCACTTTTATTCAATGTTAGTATTGAAAGTACTTTCCATTGCAATCAGGTAAGAAAAGGTTATTAATTGTGTTCAGATAGGAAAGAAAGAAGTCTAAGTTTCATTATTTGAAAGATACTGCAAGATATCATAGGATGTCACGATATTATATTTTGAAACCCTAAAACACTCTATATAAAAGCTCCAAGAAACAGTAAATTTGTATAATAGGGTGGCACACTACAAAATCAACATGAAAAATCCTGTTTTTGTAAATGATAAAAATGATTTGTAAATGATAACATTAAAAAAGATAAAAATAAAAGAAATAATCCCATTTCTAATTGTGCTCAGAAATTGTTCTTCATCTTAACCAAAAAGGTGAAAATCATATCAGAAGAAAACTACTAAATAATAGTTCAAGAACTAAAAAGGGCATAAGAAAATAGAAGCACATAGATCTTCTACGGTTGGGAGAATTAACCATCAAAATGGCATGGAGGTAAGGCGTTTGCCTTTCATGCACAAGGTGATCGGTTCGAATCCTGGTGCCCCATATGGTCCCCTGTGCCTGTCAGGAGCAATTTCTGAGCATGGAGCCAGGAGTAACCCCTGAGCACTGCCGGGTGTGACCCAAAAACCAAAAAAAAAAAAAAAAAATGTTAATACTATTCAAGGCATTGTCCAGAGGTAATGCAGGTTTTTTAAGGTTACTCATGATACTTTTCATGACATTACATGACATTCATATCAAACAAGGTTCATATATAACAATATGAACAATGTATAACAATAGCCAAATTAATCATTGGAAAAAAGAAGATAGGAGGTACTACTTTTACTAACTTCTAACTGTACTGTAAAAAAGTAATAATTAAAATAGTATGGTACTGGAATATAATTCGGTGGAACATAATTAAAAATCCCAGAGACAGATGCTAAGATATAAGATCAGTTAAACTTAGATGAGGGGCCAAAATTATGAAGTGGACCAAGGAAAAACTTCAATAAGTGGTGTTGGTAAAACTGGACAGTCATGCACAAAAATTAAACTACACCTCTTCCTGCTATCATGCACAAAAGGCAAATCAGATGGATTAAATACCTCAATAGCAGACCTGAATCTGGTACATAAAGAAAAGATTTGATATATTTCTCCATGACATTGAAATCAGAGGCATTTTTAAAAATGAACCACCACTGCCTAAGCAATAGAAGCAAAGATCAATCAATTGGATGTCATTAGATTAAGAAACTCTGCACCTCAAGTAGAGGAAAAGCAGAACATACAGCTCAGTATTGAAATACATATTAATTATAGAGTCCTGGATGGTTGTGTATGATGGTGAGAAGGAGGGTGAGGCCTTTCTCTGCCAGCCTGGGCCATGTACCTGCAACCCCCTCCAGGCGGTTGGTCTCAGGGTCAGGGTGTCATGAGGAAATGATCCACAGGTAATCATGAAGTTTCAGGAGACAAGTTTTTATTACAAGCATTAGCCACCATGTGTGGCCTTAATCTAACCTTTTAAGCATGCTCTCTTCAGCTGCCCTGCCATCTCAATCTGTTTCCTAATCCTCTATCCTGTCAACCTCCCCTGCTGCTTTTCACTGAATCTCTCAATACCCTTGACACCCCTGAGGCAATTCTTTTGTTACCTTCCAAAGACGCCTCCCAGAAATGGGCTGCTCTTACCATCAGGTAAGTTTAAACAGGAAGATGGGAGATGGGGTGACAGCCCAGAATCTGGATAATATTATTTGCCCAACAGACATCTGATATCCAAGATATATAAATCACCGTTGGAACTTTACAAGAAAATAAA
The DNA here is from genome assembly GCA_004027635.1 of Crocidura indochinensis. NCBI lineage: Eukaryota > Metazoa > Chordata > Mammalia > Eulipotyphla > Soricidae > Crocidura > Crocidura indochinensis. The sequence continues at coordinate 379 of PVKC010040284.1, read as the reverse complement.
TTTCATCAAAAGTGGAGAAAAGGGGGGCCGAAGAGATAGCGTGGAGGTAAGGCATTTGCTATGCATGCAGAATATCGATGTTTCAAATTCCGGCATCCCAAATGGTCCCCTGAGCCTGCCAAGAGCGATTTCTGAGCATAGAGCCATGAGTACCCTTAAGCGTTTCCAGGTGTGACCCAAAAACCAAAAAAAGAGAAAAAAGAAAAGAAAAGAAAAAAGGAATTGAAAGTTTATTAAATAAGAAATTCAACTGGCCGAAAGGCACATGGAAAAATGAACTATATCACAAATCAGGGAAATGCAAACCAATTATCACCTCATATTAAGACTGGCACTTATCACTTCACTATGTAAAAAAATACAGTATGGTTATGAGAAA
>PVKC010040283.1:0-12448 GCA_004027635.1 Crocidura indochinensis | reverse complement strand
GCTCTCTCATTGTTCCTTCTCTCTGAGAAACTTCCTTGAGTCAAGGATCCTGCTCCGGTTGCAAAATGAAGACCTGCAGAAAATTAAGAACTGCTTGCGTTGTAATATTGGGGACTATAATAGTGCAAGAGGAAAATGCATGTTATGGAGTTTTATTATTTCTCCTCCCCAACACCTGGACCTTCCTTCCCTGCTATTGAGGAGCTGCTAATTTCCCTGGGAAGGGGGGCAGAGAAACTCCAACTGCTCAGTCACATCCCCTCCAACTTAATAGAGAGAAAGGGAAAAAAAAAAACCTCATTTAAACTGGCACCCAGCTGGCAATCTCCCCCCCTTCACCCCCTCTACCAAGGTAGATCCTCTAACCTGGACTTCTAGCACTGAAACTCAGTTACCTACTTGACTCTATTTCAAGCCAGTTCATTTGGTGCTGCTTAGCAGTACATTTTATTTTATTTTTAATTTATTATTATTATTATTATTATTATGTTGGTTTTGGGGCCACTCCTGGTAGCACTCAGGGTTTACTTCTGGTTCTGCTCTCAGAAATAGCTCCTAACAGGCTCAGAGGACCATAAGGGATGCCAGGAATCAAACCCCGTCCTTCCCGGGTTGGCTGCATGCAAGGGCCCCAAGGGATGAGTAGATTTAAAAAAATGTGGTGTAGATCCATCATAGATTACTATACAGCTGTTCAGAAAGATAAAAATCATACATGAATTTAACAACAGGCCATCAAAAAATTTGCAGAGGGTCAACTACATTAGCATGCCAAAGCATCCTGGGCTCTGGACCTTTCAACTGTCTATAAAAATAAAGGAAGAAATTAAAGGTTATTGAATTAGAAACAGATCTACCTGGACCAGGTAGGACTCTGCACCCTGCCCCAGCTCGAACCCTGGCATTATATTTGGTCACCCCAAGCATTGCCAGAAGTGAACTGAGTGCAAAATCAGGAGTAAGGTCTGAGCACTGCCAGGTATGGTTACCAAAACACACAAAAAAGAACAACAAAAGATACACTAGCTCCATAAGTTGTCCTTACAAACTCAGGATTGGTGGGATGGGGGCAGCACAGCTGATGGAGGGGTCACAATGGACACTACAGATCTCCTTAGTGGGGAACAAGCACACCCAAGGTTGATAGAAATGGGCACTGGTAGGGGTGGTGGTCATTGTATGACTGAAACTCAATCATGAACTTTGTAACTGAAATAAAAACTGTATTATGAACAAGTTGTAAACCACAGTGCTTAAATAAAGTAACTTCGGGGCCGGGTGGTGGTGCTGGAGGTAAGGTGCCTGCCTTGCCTGCGTTAGCCTAGGACCGACCGCGGTTTGATCCCTCGGTTTCCCATATGGTCCCCCAAGTCAGGAGCGACTTCTGAGCGCATAGCCAGGAGTAACCTCTGAGTGTCACCAGGTGTGCCCCCCCCCCAAAAAAAAAAGAAAAAAGAAAGTAACTTAAAAAATAAAAAATAGGGGCTCGGAAGATAGCATGGAGGTAAGGTGTTTGCCTTTCATGCAAAAGGTCATCGGTTCGAATCCCGGTGCCCCATATGGTCCCCTGTGCCTGCCAGGAGCAATTTCTGAGCATGAAGCCAGGAGTAACCCCTGAGCACTGCCGGGTGTGACCCAAAAACCAAAATAAATAAATAAATAAATAAATAAATAAATAAAAATAAATAAAAAATAATGGTCCTGAGAGATAGCACAGCAGTAGGGCATTTGCCTTCTATGCAACTGACCCAGGGCAGACCTGGGTTCGATCCCTCAATATCCCATATGGTCCTCTGACCCAGGAGTGATTTCTAAGTGCATAGTTAGGAGTAACCCCTGAGTGTCACCAAGTGTGGTTCAAAAACCAAAAGGACATTTGGTTTGTTTCCACATCCTGGCTACCATGCTAAGCATTGCACTGAATATAGGTATGCATCTGTCTTTTTTTTTTTTTTTTTTTGGTTTTTGGGTCACACCCGGCAGTGCTCAGGGGTTTCTCCTGGCTCCATGCTCAGAAATTGCTCCTGGCAGGCACGGGGGACCATATGGGGCACCGGGATTCGAACCTGATGATCTTTTGCATGAAAGGCAAACGCCTTACCTCCATGCTATCTCCCGGGCCCCTGCATCTGTCTTTTTAATCTAAAACTTTTGTGCTTTGGAGATAGATTGCCAAGAAATGGAAAAACTGCCTGTCTAGTTCTAGAGATTTTTTGATTTCTTCTATGGAACTGGGATTATAAAGTTCGATTTCTCTAATTTGAAGCGAACTTGTTCAACTTTGGAACTTTCATTATTTTCCCTGTCGGAAATGGGGCAGGCACTCGCCCTATGTGCGGATGACCTGAATTTTGTCCCTGGCATCTTAAAATTCCCCCTAAGTAATGCTTGGTGTAAGCGTTGAGCAAAGAGTTGGGGTTAAGTTTTGAGCACTGTTGGACCCAGAGCAGTAGGAGAGGAGGCAAAAGGCAGCAGGAGCCAGGAGTCCCCTAAACAGTTTCTCCATCAATTCAGCAGCGATCATCCAGCAGCAGCAATCAGATAGGGGTGACATTGGCGGAGTCTCCTATTCTCCATCCTCTAACACTTTAGCTTGGGGCTTTATATACCCTAGGCCAAGTGCCCACTACTGGTAGTTACATGGTATCTGGTAACTGACATCTTTATCCTTAAAAAGACAGTAGCATTAGTAGCATTAGAGTCTCTGTTTCCTTATAGTTGAGTATGATCCAAACATCCAAAAAAAAAAAAAAAAGTTACCAATTGCCAACACAAGAGTCAGATATCTGGTATGTATCTGATCAAAGCTAGCATTCTTCCCCAGACATGTCCTTGAAATATATGTCGGGGAGATCAGACAAGGAGCTAGACATAAGCTTTGATATCAGGTACACCAGAAATGTTGCTGAATGTCCAGCTAGCAGCTCCCCAAGACACACTGGGTATGATCCATCCCCAAACCTACTCCTAGTATTGAAGTCTGACTTTACTGACATCTACTTGAGAATTAGACCCCAAAGAATTCTAAATGCCAATTCACATGATGTTCAATTCTTTTTTTTTTGGGGGGGGGGTCACACCCGGCAGTGCTCAGGGGTTACTCCTGGCAGACACAGGGGACCATATGGGGCAACAGGATTCGAACTGATGACCTTTTGCATGAAAGGCAAACGCCTTACCCTCCATGCTATCTCCCGGGCCCCTGTTGTTCAATTCTTTTGTTTATTTATTTATTTATTTATTTTTGGTTTTTGGGTCACACCTGGTGATGCTCAGGGGTTACTCCTGGCTATTCGCTCAGAAGTCGCTCCTGGCAGGCACGGGGGACCATATGGGGAACCGGGGGATCGAACCGCGGTCCGTCCTAGGTTAGCGCAGGCAAGGCAGGCACCTTACCTCCAGCGCCACCGCCTGGCCCCCTGTTGTTCAATTCTTAACATAAAACATGGGTCCCAAGGCTTAACTTGTACATTTACCTGTCCTCATCTTTTGATACTTTTAAATAAGAGTTTTAGGTAGTTTGGTATAAAGGAGCGCTTGGGCTGAGTGTCAAGACTAAACCCAAGGAGGTATTCAGTAGTGGTCCAAAAAGTCTGCATTGAGGCTGGAGACCCATGTTCCAGATGTTTCTTTCTCCTTTGACAAAGGCAAGAGATCTCTCACATGTGGGTGCTGCTGGCAGCAGTGGCTTTGGGTGTGTCTTAAAGGATAAAGCTGCCCTGGCAATGAAGTGTCTGTGGGGTACTTTGGATCCTCTCCTTTGCTCTGAACAGATCCAGATGTGTGTGGCCTGGGTAGGTTCCAATATGATCTCCACCCTTCTGGTCTCTGCCCCAAGGCCTCTTGAAAGCCTTGGTGGCTTTGAACTTTATGACACTCACCCATGCCCCTTATATTTGACTGCAGTGCCCTCGATTGACTGCTGACCCGATCATTTCAGTCTTTCTTTTCTTCAGAGATCTTCTGTTTCCTGTGGGGCCTTGTTTTCTGTTGAGATGTTCATAGCCCTTCCCTCAACTCTTCATATCTCTCATGGCCCAGGTCTAGCAGGGAACATAGAGACTGTAATGGAGTCTGCCAGGTTCATGGACCTCTAGTCAATCATGCTCTTCTTTCTCTTTCCTGGTGTTCTTGTACTACAGAAGTGAAGGGAGGAAGAAACTGGGGGGTAGGGTAAAGGTGGTTGGGTGCATGTTCTCAAGTGGAGATGTCTGAAGACATACATACTTCAGTGCTCTCTATGGTTTTTCATGTTGGAAGACTTTTGACAAGTGAACTTTTGATTTCCTCTTCTTTGATACAGACTATCTGATCTTCTCCAGGGTGGCCATTGGGGAAATCAAAGGAGATGAAGTGTAGGTAAGAACTTTGCAGGCTGAAAGATGAATGAACTTTCCTATTTCAGGCTAGATGTTGTGTCATGGGAGAGCTAGTCTAGCCTGAAGGAAGGCAAGGTGGGCTTGAAGTTTAAGTCCTGGGGGTTGAATACTAGTTTTTAATAGCACTGACAGCTTCCTACTGGCTCAGAATTATCTTCATTGTCAAAACAATAGAGTATTATGAGGCTTAAGGTGATGGTATAAATTGTTACATACCCAAAGTGAGGACCAGGGATGGTACAAATATTAGAGGCTTTATTATTCTCTTCCCAGTTTGTTTAGTGATTCTATGAAAGAGTTTTTGGATATACTTTAGAATGCCTACCATGGAACCCTGGGAAACTTGAGGGGAGAATTTCTTTTGATCTACATTGTAGTTAATGGAATGTAGGCTCTTCTGGAATCAAAGATAACAGAAGGGCTCCAAGTCTCATTATTTTAGCCTCCACAAAACAATATTCATGGAGCGCATAATTATATATATTATATATACATAGTTATATATTTTAGGATCTTCAATTAAGGGAAAAGCTTTCTATTTTGTCTTTTCTTTTCCAGCAAACCTAATTTGATAACCCGTAGCACATTTTAGAACATTTTAATGTTCAGATCTTCATAAAAGATTCTCATAAGATATAAGTTTCCAAGCTAGAGTGATAGCATAGTGTTAGTAAGGTGCTTGCCTTGCATGCGGGCCAATCTGGGTTTGATCCCCAGCATTTCCATATGGTACCCTGAGTCCTGCCAGGAGTGATTCCTGAATACATAGCCAGGAGTAATTCCTGAGCACAGTCAGATGTGCTCCCCAAACAAATATGTAAAATGTAAATATCATAAAATTTTGGAAACTTTTGTTTTTGCCTGGGGTAGTAAAGGAAGCACACTTTCAAAGCACTGTTCAAGAAACCTGGGGATCACACCTGGTGATACTTGTGGAGCAAGTTGAATGATTCAATGGTTTAGCAATATTAGGGCTCACCCAAACCAAATCCGGCAGGGTTCAGAGGCCTTGAATGCCAGGGATAAAACTTGAGTTCTTCTGCATGAAGTCCTGCAACCTTGATCCTTGATCTCTGCCCAGTCTAAGATTTGGGGGATTTAGTTTAATTTTATTTGTTTATTATTGGTGTTTGGGAGGGGGGAGCAAGTGGCCGAGTCACATTCACTGGTGCTTTCTGATTATTCCTGGCAATTTTTGGGGACCATATATGGTGCTGGGATTGGTCAACATACAAGGCAAGTGCCTTAACTGCTATGCTATTTCACAGGCTCCAGTTCTGGACATTTAAAAACTAATGAATATATTATTTCTATCATACAGTATATTTTGAAATCAAAGCAATTTTACTTCATAATGGTAGCCTGAGTTTCCCCGTTCACAATAATGGGAAATCTAGTTGAGGTCACCAGACCAAACACCAGAAATTTTAATGCTGGAACTCTGGGATTAGAATAACAGTAAAATTTTCACTATTCTAGTCAGAAAGATGAAAAGAAGTCATCAATAAACAAACAAGAAACACATATCTTTGTGGCTAATCAAATGGGTAGATCCTTCAAAATGATGCTAAGGAGTTGATGGATTTAATTATGCAGCATGAAGGGAATATATTGTTCTTTGTTTCCCACTGAAAAAGGACCTAAAAGGATCTTTTTTACTTGCTCAAGACTCATTAATTTCATTGACCCTATTATTGTTTCTGCTCATTTTAAATCTCCATTTAACATGGTGTTTCTGTACCATTAAATTGCTTGTAATAGTTGAATCAGCTGCCTTAAAATAGGGTACTATGTACTTCAGATAAATATGGAGGCTGTGGAAATCTGACAGACTGAAGACAGCCATACCCACTCTACCCAGAGATTGAAGACAAAGCAGCCCGTTCTTCTAACAGTTGACCACCCTGACCCTCATTCCAATCTTTCCCAGTCAGTACTGGAAAGTGGACATAGGGAGAGGGGCTTCTCAGTGTTCTGGGAGGGAAAACGTCTGGGGAATCATTAACAGTGATGTGGGATGCCTGCAAGAACCAAGTCAGACATGGCGTTCCAGACCTGCCTACTTGCCCCAGTGCCTGATTGGGTTGACGATGAGCATTTTCAAGAAACATGGCTGTTGTCCCAGTGGAGCAGTTCATGCATTAGCTGTTTATCTTGGCCTGGAGTTTCATTCAGGGAATGAACATTCAGGGTAAAAAAGGAATGTTGGGAAGGATGGTGGGTTGAGTCTTCTTACCATAAACTGACCCTAAGAGACTGGCTTCTGGGGCACTGATTCTAGGGAGGTCAGTGAGTGTATGGAAGATTTTGAACAAGCATTGAGGCTCCAGTGGCCATCAGAGAAGTTGTCCACTGAGGGTCTGCTGGGCCATGGGCAGAACTTTCATACGAGCCCAGATTAGCTAGAAGAGTTCTGTTCTGCACCCTCCAGGAAAAAGGCCATTGCTTTTCCTTGCCTTTCTTACATAAAGATGATGAACCAGGGCCTGGAATAGGAGAGAGGCAAAAAATGACCCTTGGCCATCTCTGCTTTCAGTGTAAGTTACAACTTAGCCTCTGGTCTTGGGCACATCCATAAAGCCACAATTAAACTGGAGGATCAGTTGGTCAAGAGTTTTAATCACCAAAGGTAATTCTGAATTGGGGGAATCTACTCAGTGCACCTGCAAGTCAACTTTCCTGGTAGTTGCCTTTTGACACGGTAACACTCAATAAACTCCGATTCACAGATTCTCCTTTCCGTCGTTATGACATCACATGTTCATTCCAGTATTCATATTTACTCAGGGAATGTTGGTGTGACGTGATCAGGAGCCTCACTGCTAAAGGCATTTTCACGTTCAGCACAAAGTTCTCACTAACCTCAGCTTCCTGGAAATTTCAACTTGATGCAAACCATGGATGGGAGATTGGAACGAGGTTGTCACATGTGTTTTCATTCATCGTTGGCTAGAATTGGCCACCCTCTAGCAATGTTAAAACAATGACAAAGAACAACACAACCACATTTGAGCAAACATATGTACATGGCAATGCGAAGTATGAAGGATAAAAAGATGACTTGAGGTTTTTGATACCTGAATTAATTGATAGTGTGATATCGTTTTTATACAGCAATAGGAAAAACTATTCTCAGAATGAGCTGCCAGTTATTAGAAAGATCCCCCCAAACATACAGAAGAAAGATTTCTAAGTAGAAATTATAGAGATAAGTACATAACTTTAGTCCATAGCCTCTCACATTCCATGTTTGCTACATTTTATGATAGCTCATCCATTTTATGATAGCTCATCCAAAGGAGAAGCAGATCTAAGATATTTCCCCTAATTTCCAGAAACCGAGAATTGATTCAGAAGTAATTTTAAGATTGCATGTATCAGCACCATAGGTTTTTATCATTCTGATAATTCCCCCCTTTTTTTCCTGTTCCTGTCAAGATTTTCAATGGAAGGATTATGTTGGTTGGAGAGCAGGGATTTAGGGCATAACCACATTAAGTCATGAAATCTCAGGGGTTTGAGATCTGAGGGCTCTTTTTAAGTTTTGGAAATACTACTTCTCTAGGAAATGCTATTAGGAATCGACCTCGGTGGAGAAAATATAACTTTGTGGCTTCAGAGGCTCTAGGTGAGAGCAAGGAAGTTGCTTCAGTTGAAGGAAATGAAGCAAGGAGACTCATGCTGACGAGGCCTCTAATAGTCCCTTTGCAGGCCCAAGTGGTTCTTGAGACCAAGTTCAATTTTCTGTTGAGTGCATTTTCCGAGTTTTGACAGAGTTGGGGTCCCCTCTTGTGGAATACATATATCTTTTTGTGCCCAAATTGCAAGGGCTCTGATACTAAGCTTGGCCTACTGCCCACTTCTCTTGGATGGGAAAGGAATTGTTCACATTAAATAAGTTTTTACCGAGGTAAAACTTGATAAAAAGAAAGAACAGCTGTAGTCGTAGTATGTGGATGTTCAGTCCTGTGTCTCCACCTTCCCATCCCTGCTCGGAGAGTCTCTTTATCCAATGAATGAAACCAGCAATAAATCCAGAGCCACACACGGCAGCCAAGGTCTCATGTTTGAGCAGGAAGTTTTGAGTCTAGGTGGAGGTAGAAAGGCGACACAGAAGGAGGAGGGTGGAGGTTGGCTTGTGAGAGTTATTTTACGGAGAGGGCATTCCAGATGATTCTTATCCACCCCGGAGAAGAAAGGGCTCCTTGGAAGAACCCACATACCTCACAGGGCCTCACCTCAGGCTTTGTGTTTCTGTTGCTTCACTGGGATTGAGTCACCTTGTTAAATGTTGTCCCTAATATGGAACAGGGTTTATTCCTTGCCGCAGGGATAATGGGAGTTTCCTGAAGGAAAGTAATACCCACACACACACACCCATAGATGTGACCTTGACTTGGATAAGACCACCAACTGCCTCATCATGTGCTGTCTCTCTTTCAAGAACATTATTTTTATTATTACATTATTCTCAGACCACCATCAACCTCATCTCTCTCTCTCTCTCTCTCTCTCTCTCTCTCTCTCTCTCTCTTTGTCTCTCTCTCTCTCCCCATCATTACTGATTTTGCAACTTGAATGAGATTATTTTCTGGGGAGCCTCATGCCCCAAAGGGTTGAATCTGCTGAAGAGAAATGAGAGACTACCCCTCTATGACTTTATCGCATCCACAGCCACAGGTTGGCACGCCGGGCATTGAACTCAGGGCCTCGATTCAAATAGCCACATCTGGGGCCAGTGTTTGCATGTGGAGGAGACTTGATTGGTTCTCACAGTGCTGTCTTGTGGTTGCTGGGATTCCAAAATGCTGCCTATGTCAGTTCATTGCTCAGACTATTGTACTCATTGTTTTAGGAGGTTTTTATGTCTGGGCTTTGCAGCCCTGGGGAGGTTCCCTGTGCTAGACATGGGGTAAGAAGGATGTGTGGGCCACAGAAACAGGCCCTGTTTCCATTCCCATTTGGGAATTTGGAGCTAGAAGCTGGTGATTTCACAGATGAGGAAATTGACACCCAGAAAGGGAATCATGGTCATTTCCCTTGAGTTGACTCTGTGTTGTTGGAGACCAATTGAGGCCACAGGACCCTTCTGCTCCATTCACTCAGCATAGCATAGTCCAGCCAGGTCTCCCAACATGTGGCTGAGGCAGCAGGGGTGGCCTAAAAATGCCGGGCCCGCAGGGCATCACAGACTTTGAGAGTGACTCCTGCAACAGGGCAGCCACTTTCTGTGTGCCTTGACTTGCCTTTCCCTCCTTGAAGACAGCACCCAAGGGTGGAGACCGAGATGAACGCTTGCTAAGGCAGGCAGCCCATGAGCTTGGTGCCAGGGTGTGGCCTTAGATGGGATTGAATTTCCTAGTAACCCTAATTTGATTGACAAGGAGGCTTTTGGGCAGTGTCCTTAGAGGTGACATGTCCTTCCTCTTTGCCGGACCTTCTCTCCTGATTTGGGTTTTTGCAGAGGAAGTTGGAGCCCCCCTTAAGCAGTGCTCAGAAGGCCTACTAAGGCTTTTGAGAATTCCCATATGAATGCCTCTTTCCAGTGACAGGGGGGGTAATGCTAGTTAATCCTCAATGCAGGGGCCCTTTCCAGGCTGCCTAGAGCCTCCTTAGGTTACATATATTCTGGGGATCCAACTGGGGTCTTCCCTGTGCCCCTGACTCCCTGTACTCTCTCCCCGATTCTTGTGATTTGCTTGCCCTCCAGAACATCTACTTCTAGTATATCTTGGTGGGTAGAATTCTTGGACCAGCGTTGATTGATTAGGAAGTGAATTTTGTTTTTTGTTTTGTTTTTGTTTTGGCGCCACATCCGGTGATGCCCAGGAGATTCTCCTGGCTTTGTGTTCAGATATCGCCCCTGCCAGGCTTGAGGGACCATATGGGATACCGGGGATCAAACCCAGATCTGTCCTGGATGGACCACTTGCAAGGTACTCCCATTGTGCTATCACTCCAGCCTCAGGAAGTGAATTTTGAACTTGCATTTCTCAATGTGAGATACTTCTTGAGGGGGGCTCCTATGGTGGTGGGATGGATCATCTTGCACGGTTGTCCAAACAAAAGATTTCAAGGAAGTTCCCTTATTGCAAAGGATCTAGATAAAAGCCAGAGCAAGTGCTCTTTCCTGCGCTAAGTGCACCAGCCAGATTCACTAGAATTACACTCACCTCCTTCCCAGCCCATTTCCATTTGATGTCTTCAGCTTTTTCTGGGAGGAAATATGCTCTTTCCATTCCGAACTCTGTGAGGGGCCAGGCACTGTTTTTGTTAGGTGGAAGCAGGTCTGAATGGCCTTTGCTGAGGAACAACCCCCTGGTTGGACCTTTCAGCATCCACAGCTACAGAGATCTGTTGAATTTCCTGGCCTGGCCTTTGGTAAACAGCGTCTGGGACGCCTCATTTCCTTCTTTACTCCCCAGGCCTGGGGCTTTATTGCCCATGAGTGATCTGGGCAATGGGGATATTGTACCACCCTGGCCTCTGTGTCTTTCACCCCAAAAGAGCTGCTGTTAATAAAGCAGGGACACCCAGAGAAGGTGCCAGAAAGGGAGAGAAGGCACCAGGGAGCAGTTCACAGGGATCTTGGTAACTGGTGTTAGAGGCCCCAGGCTGGCACGAAATGGAAGAAAATGGAAGCAAGTTCCCATTAGAATTTCCAGCCAGCTTCTTCCTACTGTCACCCCTGTGTTTGTCTGCAGTGCTTAAGTTCTTGAAAGGACCCCCCTTTTTTTGCCTCAGGTATAAATGAAATTAAAAAACAATGTTCCAGCAGGCTGGACTGGAAACCTCATCCTTCCTTCTTATTGCTATAATATTAATTTCCATGAGAAGCTGTATTATGAGTCCCACATATATGATGAGTATTGATAGGAATTGTTCACCATCTGTATGTTTAGGTAAGTTAGTACATACTGGATTCTCCATGAACTTCTCAATTTCTCCTGGGCTTTAGGTTGGTGACAAGGTTTTAATTCCAGAACAACAACAATAATACCACCTCCACCAACAACAACAAGGCCTGTTCTTTCCTGGCATAATTCTCAGCTGTTACTTCCACCTCCTCCTTTTTTTCTTTTTCGTCTTGAGGGGAGTCTGCAGGGAATCAGACATGGGGGAGTTTGAGTTATTCTGTTTTCAGATACAGCATATAGCAAGGAGGGACTTGCTTCTAAAATGCTCTACAGAGCTTTTCTCTTTTGAGAATGCATCTTTTTGAGAGGCTGACTTCATTCAACTCTTTAAACTCAGGAAGAGTTCCCTGGTTGTAGATCTGGTATCGATTATCATTCATTTCTTTCCCCCCTTTATGACTTTGCCACTTAACTGCACATTTAGAAACAAACCAAATAAGCATGAAATCACATAACTCGATTTTTTGACTTGGGTGGTCCAGTTGGTTGCAACATGTGTTTTGTTTTGAAAGGTGGTTCTGAAAACATGACATGCAGTCAACCCATGAAATGATGGTGATCATTTAAAAAATTTTTTTTTAATTGAGTCATGCAGATAGGGCTTGGACTATTTATAGTTTATTGCTCTATCCCAAACCCTGAAAAAGGTAACATTTTTCATAGATCAGTGATCTCCCCCTCCTTCTCTTTGCTTGCTAAAACCTGATGGACTGGATTCCAACCCTATTACTTCAGAGAATGTCACCCAACTCTGAGCTCTCATCTCCTGATGGGTGATGGGAAGATTTGCCGTTGGTTTTCTAGGCTCTGTGCATTTAACAAAATGAATATTTGAAAGAATCCTCTGAAACAAAGCAGAAAGTAGACTATTGGTGCTGCAGCCCACGAAGAAAAATGACAAGGTCTGGCTGGATCAATACGAGTCTAAAAATAGTCCTGAGCCTCCTTTGAAAAGTCAGCCTTTATTTATTGCCCTGTTTATTGAACTGTGCGTGCAGTTGGGAAAATAGATGGGGCCTCTGGAAAAAAAATAATTATGAAAACAAATATTCATGGGCAGAGACTGTGCGTCAGCACCTTAAATATGTTGTATTACAACACACAGCTCTACTGCCATGAAGGGCACTGCCAGCTCTGTGTATCAGCCCATTC
>PVKC010040282.1:0-12369 GCA_004027635.1 Crocidura indochinensis | reverse complement strand
CCCATATGGTCCCCCGTGCCTGCCAGGAGCAATTTCTGAGCATGGAGCCAGGAGTAACCCCTGAGCACTGCTGGGTGTGACCCAAAAACCGAAGAAAAAAAAAAGAAGAAGAAATACAAATGGCCAAAAGACACATGAAAAAATGCTCCACAGCACTAATCATCAGGGAGATGCAAATCAAAACAACTATGAGGTACCACCTCACACCACAGAGAATGGCACACATCACAAAGAATAAGAACAGTGTTGGCGGGGATGTGGAGAGAAAGGAATTCTTATCCACTGCTGGTGGGAATGCCGTGTAGTGCAACCTTTATGGAAAGCGATATGGAGATTCCTCCAGAAACTGGAAATCGAGCTCCCATACGATTCAGCTATACCACTCCTAGGAATATACCCTAGGAACACAAAAATACAATACAAAAATCCCTTCCTTACACCTATATTCATTGCAACACTATTTACCATAGCAAGACTCTGGAAACACCAAGATGCCCTTCAACAGACGAATGGCTAAAAAAAACTGTGGTACATATACACAATGGAATATTATGCAGCTTTCAGGAGAGATGAAGTCATAAAATTTTCCTACACACGGACGTACATGGAATCTATCATGCTGAGTGAAATAAGTCAGAGAGAGAGAGAAAAATGCAGAATGTTATCACTCATCTATGGGTTTTAAGAAAAATGAAAGACATTCCTGCAATAATAATAATTGTTAAACACAAAAGAGAAAAGAGCTGGAAGTTCCAGCTCACCTCAGGAAGCTCACCACAAAGAGTGATGAGTTTAGTTAGAGAAATAACTACATTTTGAACTGTCCTAAAAATGAGAACCTATGAGGGAAATGGAGAGCCTGTCTAGAGTACAGGCAGGGGGTGGGAGGAGGGAGATTTGGGACAATGGTGGTGGGAACGTTGCACTGGTGAGGGGTGGTATTCTTTACATGACTGAAACCCAAACACAATCATGTATGTAATCAAGGTGTTTAAATAAAATATACTATTTAAAAAAAAGAAAAAAGGGGGGGATGGTAGCGTTGGTGGGATTATTTTTGTTTGTTTTTATTTTTGCTTTTGTATAGGTGCAGCAAATGTTAGGGAAATTAGAAAGGAAATATCCTTGCCCTAAAAAACAAAACATGGTGCTCCCTACTCATGAAGCATCTTGTCGTGAGATCAGCTATAGGTTCCAGGAATACTGATAGTCCAACCCAAGGATCTTTCTTTATGTTTCTAGGAAAAGTTCTCCTCAGTCACGGTTGTCTCAGTCAGACTTCTGTAATTAGAGATCTTAGTTTTTGCACAGATCCTATGTCGAAGCCAGGGTGTCACAGAGTATTCTCTTATTTCAACTCACCAGTAGATGGCGAGGCAGGGAGACTTACCCTGAAAGCAAGTTGTTGCTGTTTCACCAAGGTGTCATATCAACCCATCCAGGAGCAAGTCAGTGCTAGGGTGGCATTAGGGCTTCCCCAAGTGGAAGTTTGATTTCTGGCACAGAAAATCTTGCCAGTTCCTAGAATGGGATCCAAGGTTCAGGGTTGGATGGTCAATGTTCGGTCAATTGAGAATAGACAGCGGTTCAATCCTCTGGCATCCCATATGGTCCCCCAAGCCAGAAGCGAATTCTGAGCACAGAGCTAGGAGTAACCTCTAAGCGTCACTGGGTGTGGCCCAAAAACCCAAAATAATAATAATAATAATAATAATAGCAATTTCCAAATTGTTTTCTTGTCAGGGCATGTAGCCAACTTTTATTTGTTATCGTCGTCTTTGATCATCCTGCTTTTCAGGATGTAGTACTTGCACACTGAAAAAGGTGGGAGAAAAAGAAAGTGTGTGTGTGTGTGTGTGTGTGTATGTGTGTGTGTGTGTGAAAGAGCGAGAGAGAGAGAGAAATGATGAGATGATGAGAAATTATGATGAGCAGGAATCTTCAAGAAGATGTTACTGTCTCTATAAATATGACAGTGAACCGGATTCTAAAGACTGACTTCCCAAGAGTTTGGATTATGTGGGAAATTCTTGGCTCCCCATCAAGAGTGAATATAAAGGTTCATTGTGACTCTTTGAAATTTTTCTTTATTGTTTCCCCCTGTTCTTCATTTATCCCTTGGTCTAAGGTTCAACAATAAGTGGTTGAGATGGGTTTTATTGCATGGTTAACAAGCTCACATAAAATCTAATGGCATAAGTAATTGTCAGCTATAACTGAACTCTCTTGCCTCTTTTCCCCAGTGTCTGTTATAAAGGAAGGGCATATTGGCCTGCATGTGTGTGTGTGCGCACACGCACATACACACACGCACAAGCACACGCACTCTCTTAAAAATTCCCATAAAAACTCCACTTTTTAAATTATCCAGGATCTCCTTGAGTGGTTGGCTTCAAACTCCAGAGGCTCTCCCGGTTTATAGATTGCCATCAGATCAGACTCACTCTCTACCCTGTGCGATACATACGAGCCTGCCGCCGCTCTTTCCACTCAGCCCCCTTCCCCACAGCACAGTCTGGCTTTGACATGCATTAGCAGTTAGGTGAAACTCCAACAATTTGCAGCTAATTACGGGACAATTTGCATCAGAGGTTAATAGAGGTCAGAATCTGAACATCTGATGTTACTCAGCAGAGAAGTCAGTTGTGATTGCTTAAGGCTATTTTCTTTTTTAAATATTTAAGTATCACACAAATATCTATAAAGAAGTTGGGATTTTTTAATAGCATAGATCATTCCCTCAATTAATAAGTGGAGACTCTTTAATCTCTAAAAAATTAAAAAGATACTTGGAACACTCTTATGTAATTTGACGACAACTAGCAGTACTTGAGATGCAGATCTTGCTCACTCCAGTTTTCTCCTTTAAAAATTCATCTGATTGGGCCGGGGAGATAGCATGGAGGTAAGGCATTTGCCTTTCATGCAAAAGGTCATCAGTTCGAATCCCGGTGCCCCATATGGTCCCCCGTGCCTGCCAGGAGCAATTTCTGAGCATGGAGCCAGGAGTAACCCCTGAGCACTGCCGGGTGTGACCGAAAAACCAAAAAAAAAAATTGATCTGATTAATTCCCACCTGGGTACAAAGATATGTTATAGTATATTAACTACAGGATTACAGATGACAAAATATTGGAAATAACTTGAATCTCCATTAGCAGAAGTCAAGTTTGTGGGACATTTATTATATCTATTAAAAGTCAAGTAGGGGCAAGAAAGAATGTGCAGTGGGTAAGGCACTTGTCTGCATGCTGCTAACCCCAGTTCAATCCCTGCATTGAATCCAGTTCAATCATTGCATATGGTCCCAGAAGAACGGCCAAGAAGATCCCTGGAAATGAGCCAAGAGAAATTCCAAGGCACCACTAGGAATGGCCCAAAAAGTAAAGGGGAAAAAAAGGTCAGGCGGATATACTGTGCTTATAAAGAATCTCTGAGTTAATGTAACGAGTGTACAGAACCATATGTATAATTATCATCTTAGGGTTTTTTATTTGTTTGTTTGGTGCTACACCCAGCCATATTCAGGACTTACTTATGACTCTGTTTTCAGAGATCACTCCTGGCAGTGCTAGAGGAAATATGTGATAGCAGGATTAAACCCCAGTCAGCAGCATGCAAGATAAGCACCTTACCCACTGTACTATCTCTCTAGCCCCTTTCTTGGATGTTTTAAGCATGGTTTAAGGCCATATTTGCATAGGAAATATCTGGAAGAACACAGATGTAATTATTAATGGTGATTTTTCTCTGGGAGAGAGACTAGAATCATAGGAAAAGAATAGAGATTTCAAACAATCAATAGATCACTTAAACAGCAGCAGAATACAGTTATTATTAAGTACATATGAGACATTTACCTACATATGCATATTTTTGTCATAGCCATAAATCAAGTCTCTTACGATATTAAAGGATTCAAGTTATGAAGAGTTATGTTCTCTCAAATTATGGAATTAAATTAGAAATGAATAACAAAGATTTCTGGAGAATCCCCAAATATTTAATGCTGAATAACACATTTCTAAATAATCTTTTATATGATTAGTTTCATTGGAGTACTTAACCAGACTTCATCAGTTCACATTTTCTGCCATCAAGGTTCCCAATTACCTCCTGCCTACCCCCTGCCTATTCTATGGCAGATATTTTTCTTCCCTCTATCTTTCTCTTATTCTTTTTTCCTTTTAGACACTGGTTTGCAATATTGGTACTGAAGGCTATCATGTTGCTGAAAGTTATCTCATTTCAGCACTCAGTTCTTCTCTAGAGTGACAATTTCCAACTATCATTGTCATAGTAGTCCCTTCTCTGCCCTAACTGAACTCTCTCACTCGTTGTATCTTCCTACCATGAATTGGTCCTCCTAGCCCTCATTTCAGTTGTCTCTGGATATTAATACAAATGAGTGCAATCATGCTATGTCTACCCTCTCCCTCTGATTCATTTCACTCAGCATAATACTCTTTTTCATGTAGAAGCAAATTTCATTAGTTCATTTTTCCTTATAGCCTCATAGTGTTCCATTGTGTAGATGTACCATAGTTTTTTATCCACTCCTCTGTTCTTGAACATTCATGTTGTTTCCAGAATTCAGCTATTGTTAACAGTGCTGTGATGAACACAGGAGTGAATAGGGCTTTTCTGCATAATGTTTTTGTGTCCCTAGGATATACTCCTGGGAGTGGTATTGCTGGATCATATGGAAGCTCAATTTCTAATGTTTTGAGGAATATTCGTATTGTTGTCCAAAAAAAGGCTGGCCCAGTCAGCATTCCCACCTATGCTGACAACCTAATGAAATATGCAAATTAATTATAGGACAAAACCTTCCAAAGACTACTAAAAAGGAATAGTCTAAAGAGAGCCTGTATCTAATAAATTGCTTTTATATTAAAAAATACTTCAGGGGCCCGGGAAATAGCATGGAGGTAAGGCGTTTGCCTTTCATGCAAAAGGTCATCGGTTCGAATCCCGGTGCCCCATATGGTCCCCCGTGCCTGCCAGGAGCAATTTCTGAGCGTGGAGCCAGGAGTAACCCCTGAGCACTGCCGGGTGTGACCCAAAAACCAAAAAAAAAAAAAAAAAAATACTTCAACCAAAAAAATCTAACCTGATGACTTCATTCCTTAAGTCTATCAGGAATTTAAGTAAGAAATGGAAGCGCTTCATGAACGCTTCAAGAAAATTGAACAAGGCACACTCCCCAATAAATTCTGAGATCAACACTGCCTTGATGTCAAAACCAGACAAAGACAATATCCCTCAGAACAAAGATACAAAATTGCTTTTTTTAAAACAGCAGCAAATCAAGTTCAACAATATATTAAATATGAGGTAGGATATTTCCCAAAAAATGTAATATTGATTTAAAAATCTTAAAACAATGTAATATCTCATATTAATTAACCACCGGGAAACCAAAATTTAAAAAATATTTTATCTCAATAGATATAGGAAAAGAAATTGACAAAATTTTATCTATTCCTGATTAAAATTCCAAATTAGTAGTAAGAAAGTTCCTTTATCAGAAAAAGTCCTACTGAATATTTGTGTCTCCCTAGAATAATTATGTTTTATTTTTAATTTCCAATGTATTCGAAATGGCATTTGGAAGTTAGTGTTTGGGGAAAAGTAATGAAACCATCAGGATGAAGCTTTCATGAATGGGATCAGTGACCTTATGAGGAGAGACATAAGATGGTTCTCTATTTTTCTCTCTCTATTTTTCTCCTTTTCTCCCCCCCTTTTATTCCTTACATCCTTCCCATCTTAACCTCTCTCTACCCTTCCTATCCATGCATCTCCCCTTCAGTTTGTGTATATACAGTAAAAACTTGTCCATCTATTATCCAGAAAGTGATCTCTTACCAGGAATTAAACTAGCCAGATCTTGAACTTTGACCCTCAGCTTCCAGAAAATAAGTATCTTTTGTGTCACCTACCTGGCCTATGATATTTTTGTTATAACATCCTGACAAAAACAAAATTACTACAAAAACCCTAATGTTATGCCCAAGATCCCATAGATGACAAATATATTCACTCCAATCAGTTCTCTTCCAAATTGTACAAAAGATTCTATCTAGGCAGTGGAATAAGGCAGGAAAAAATTAAAGGCACCATATTGGAAAAGAGCATCGATAAACTTCATGAAGTAACAACTTAAATGAATTGAACACCTATTTAGAAAAATAAAACAAAATCCCAAAATGAGTTTTTTTTTTTTTTTTGGTTTTTGGGTCACACCCGGCAGTGCTCAGGGGTTACACCTGGCTCCATGCTCAGAAATTGCTCCTGGCAGGCACGGGGGACCATATGGGACACCGGGATTCGAACTGATGACCTTTTGCATGAAAGGCAAACGCCTTACCTCCATGCTATCTCCCAGGCCCCCCAAAATGAGTTAAGAAATCTATTGAAGATATAAAAATCTAATGCATACTAACAAGTCACATTTTTTTAAATATGGAACGCTTCAGGAATTTGCATATCATCCTTGCGCAGGGGCCATGCTAATCTTCTCTGTATCGTTCCAATTTTAGTATATGTGCTGCCGAAGCGAGCACAACAAGTCACTTTTTATAATGCCATTTATAATGGCATCCCCCAAAATGTGAAGTACTTGGTGATAAGGTTAACTAAAAATGTGTAATATTGGTGCACTTAATACTGCAAAACACTGCTAATAGGGGTTAAAGAAGACTTTAATCAGTGGGAAATATGCCTTGTTCCCAAGTCAGAAGATTTAATATTGTCAAGAGTCAATTCACTATAAATCAATGTATAGATCTAACACAATTTCTGTCAGCATCCCAGGCCTTTCTGTAAAAATTGGCAAGAATCTGTAAGGTTTTTTCACTGTCTATTCCTCATCATTTACAAGACAGTCTATGCTAGATAGGTGATTGGGGATTGCTCGTGTCTCTTGCAAACGTTGGGGAGTTGGAGACTGCCTGGCTGTCCAGACGACTCAAAATCACATCTTTTCTTGTGTTCTTACTCTGCTAAGAAGTTTTATAAATATTAAATAAACAAAGTTGTGTCCCTTGAGTTTTGGAGGGAAATAGTTCTTCCAGGGTAGGAAGAAAAATCAATCTATTGCCAAGTATTCTTAGACAAAAGCATTTTCCCTTCGATGATCCAAGATTGGGGGATTAGGGAAGGAGAGAAGGCCAAAGGATGCGTTGGAAGCTGGAAGAAGCAGCTGTAATAGGAGAAGGCAGGATGGGATGTCCCCAAAGCTTCCAGAGGACTTAGAGGCCTGTCACTCGAGGATGAAGGAAGGCCCCAAATTCCAGCCTGGCACCACCTACACAGGGTAACAACAGGCCTATGTCATCTCACCCAGTCTCAGTTCCCTCATTAGACAAAAATTATAATAAAGTCAGTGGAAGTTTGTTTTATTTTGAAGAGGCCCACATCCAGCCATGCTTAATTCCCTACACCTGTGCTCCCTTTTCAGAGATTTCCTCTAATGAAACCCATATAAATCAGTAGTCTCCAACACTGGCCACCACCGTATAAGTCAGATGTACTGTAGGAAGACATTAAACTTTCCCACACCCAAGGATCAGCTCCTGTTCTGCAGTTAAAAGGTCTTAGGGGCCCAAGCAGGTAGGGAAGTTGCTTTTCACAAGGCTGGCCCAAGTTTGATGCTCAACATCTCATATGGTCTCCCAATTACCACCAGCAATGATACCAGAGCACAGAGCCAGGAGTGACCCCTGAGCACAGCCAAGTGTGGCCAAAAGAAGAAGAACCAAGACCACAGACCAATGGGTTTCAACCCTTCCACACTCATGAGTCAGCACCTACATGAACACTGTTGGTCAGTGCCCACCACATGGGCCAGCTATCATATCTTCACTGCCTATAATGCCTCCTCTCTAGAGCTTAGGTGTTCCTCAAGCATCTTAGTGGATGAATGAACAGCCATGAGAGGTATCTAAGGGCTAGAATGGCGCATGATCCTGACCCTCTGGCTGCCTTGGACACCCACTTATTAATGGGTGGGCCTGATATGAGTGTTTCTGGGAGGATGTATTTGGCAAAGCTTCTCATACATCTGTCTTTCTGCCCTTTCTGCACCAGGTGAATTTAACACACACAATGGGCCTTCCACACCAGCAAAACAAGGAGACTCAGACAGGCCGAATCGGGCCACCGATGGGAAGCTCCGAGGCCGGGCCAAGCGGGGCAGTGACCCCTCCCCAGCAGGGGACAACGAGATTGAGGTAACTCCCATGGCCTCTAAGAAATTGCTCCTGGCAGGCACGGGGGACTATATGGGGCACCGGGATTCGAACGGATGACCTTTTGCATGAAAGGCAAACGCCTTTATCTCCATGCTATCTCCCGGGCCCCCAATGGCCTCCATAAGTTACATGGTCCATGTCAGTACCTGTGGCCAGGAGGAAGTGTCTCCCTTTCTGTGGAGACACTGGCCTTGAGAATATCAGACTAAGCTACTTGAGAGAATAACCCCTCAGGGAAACTTGAGCTCAGTGGCTCTCAGGCTTCATTCAGCTCTACAGACTCATTTGGAAATCTTGAGGGTAGAGTGGATACTAACCTAAGCTACAAGCCAGAACCTTCTGGAATGGTGCCGCACTCCATCCCAGACTCATTCATTCATGAACCTTTTGGGGGTGAAGGAGGAATTCTAATGTGCCTAGATTCTCTACCTAGGGGACTTGCCTCTTGTTACCTTGCCTTTTGTCTAAACTTCTGGATTTCAGACAGAGAGATAGTACACGCCTTCCATGTAGCTGAGACCAGTTCTATGCTCAGCATCCTTAAGCATCTCCAGAGTTGACTCTGAGTACAGAGTCAGGAATAAGTAATCGAGTTTATTTAAGTGAGGCCCCTAACCCAATAAATACTCTTTGAAAGCAATAAAAAAAAAAAAAACAGAAAATAATTAAAGCAATTGGAAAACTCCAGCCAAAATCCAGACCTTTATATCAGGACAGGCCTGCTTCCTACATGAACTGAAATCTGGTTATCTCTTTTTCAATGGAATGGAGTGCAAGAAAGGGGAATATGACCTTGAGGTGGGAACTGTGACCTGCATCATGGATTTCTGGAGTTAAGACATGAGATACAGAGAAGGAAGTAAAATATTAGTACATTATTAGACCCTGCAGAGAATAGTCCTCACAATCAGATGTAAAAACTCTTTACATATTACCGATTCTTTATATTTTGTTTTGTTTTGCTTTATTTTCAGGCCATACTCAGTAGTGCTCAGACCATATTCTGGCTCTGTACTCAGGGATCACTCCTGGCTATGCTGAGGGAACCATATGCACTGCTAGAGATCAAACCTGCTACATAAAAGACAGCACCTTCCTACTGTATTCTCTCTCCAGCCATAGGTTTCCAACTTTTAAAATCAGTATTCAGGGACTAGAGTGATAATGCAGTGGGTAAAGCACTTGCCTTGCAAGCAGAAGACCCAGGTTTGATTCCTGACACCCGACCTGGCCAGTAGTTCCAGAGTTCAGAGTCAAGAGTAAACCCCAGCATGACTGGGTGTGGTCCAAAACACAAAATAATAAAAATAAAATCATATACCTACAGAACACTGAAGACTTAAGTGTAATTATAGATCCAAATGCACAAACCAAATAATCCAGACTGACGTATTGTAAAAGCAAGGTTACAGCAGACAGAAATAGATTGGAGAGGAGGACAGGAAGGAGGGGAGAGATTGGGGCACTGATATCCTGTCTTCCACATTGGGATTGCTGTTTTATCTATGGCATAGTTGCCAAAGCTAATGGAAATAAAAATGGGGGGGGATCATATGTGAAAAATACAAAGTTCTGGAGTAATGGGAAGTTTACTGTGAGTTAAACCAAAATCTTTCAGACTGTTCAATCCAAAGCTATTATCTAAATTGAATAAACAATAAATAAAAGTAGAAGTATGTGATTTAGATTTACAGAAGCAATCACCAAAATTGCTAGAAAGAGAAATAGAAGTAACTAGGCTGAGGGTAAGCAGCCAATGTAAAAAGGCAGTATTTTATTTTGTCCAATGAGTAACATGATTTGTATGTTATTGTTGGATCACACACTTCCTTTCTGGAGCTTTCCATATGGAAGGCTTCTTGGTTATACCATCTGTTGGCTTGATAGGCGCCTCAGAATTGGCCATCAGATCATACTTCACACAGCTGAAGTTGGGTGGGGCCCAGGACAGATCGTGAATTGCATATTTTATAACTTAAAGGTAATGTTTTCAAGACTTCATTTTCCTCCCCGAGACATCGGTCTGCAGACATTCAATGAATCTATTTGCCCCCATTCTCTTCCTCTCTTTTATCACAGCGTGTGTTCGTGTGGGACTTGGATGAGACCATAATTATTTTTCACTCCTTACTCACGGGGACATTTGCAGCCAGATATGGGAAGGTAAGGAACCACTTTCTCTCTTACATTTCCTGCATCAAACCCAGTCCAGCTGGTTAATCCTGGGAATTGTGGGGGCAGTGTATAAAGGGGCTTCTGCAACAAAAACTACCCCTTTGGATCAGCCTGAGTCTGAGAAACCCTCAGGAATTTTCCCTGGACATGTGAAAAGTTAATTAGCTTCTCTGCTATTGTCTCCCATGCCTTCTCTTCCAACACATGAACCACTGACCCTCCATTTGATAGACTATAAGCTCATAGTCTTCATCTGTCTCCCTCCTCAGAGGGTAGAAAATGCTGCGGCCAAAACCAGTAATCTTAGCTTTAAAAACAAATGAGGTAAAATACTTTTCTTCTCTCCTGTGTTTATCATAGTGTCTCCAATAGATAAATGTATGTTCCCTTCCTTTTTTTTCTGAGACAATAGGGAGGAAGCATTTTGTCAGTTCCAACATGGATCTTTGCAAGCAAAAGCTTTGTAAACTGACATCAACAGACTATGGGGGAAGGTTGTAGTGGAGAGGGGTCACAGAACTAAGATTCTGAATAAATCTATCAGCTGATGGGTGGTGAGGGAATGAAGCATTGAAACTATCAGAACCCTACCGCTAAAACACAAACCTGTTGTTTTAACGCAAACTGGTACTAAAACTCAAACTCAACAAACTGCATAGGGGCTACCCGACATCAGCTATGTTTGGGGAGGACTGTGTCAGGTGGGGTGGGGATGTAGAAGACAGGTGAGTCATTTCCTCCTTTGAGGTGAACCACCAAACTTCTGAGCAAGGGGAGGAGCCATTGTATGAGTTTCCCAGTGCCTGGAAAATATTTCTGTTTCTGTTTAGAGACTAGGAATATGACTCGACATCACCTCATGGCTTTTCCAGCTGCTCATTTTTTTTAACAGGGGTTATAACAAGCTGGGTGTGTGATTAGCAAGATAGATTTATCGTCTGCCGTTATGTTTTAAAGAATATAAAAATGGTGTTGGTGGTGCAGAAATCTCTTCCTGCTCCAGAACACCATTAATAGGTCTAACAGTGCTTGGAAAATCCTGCCTGCCTGGGTGGACTGTGCACGGCACAGGAAGAGTGGGGTAGAGTCAGGAGCTGCTGCAAAAAAGCAGGGAGGGCGTGGTGACCAGTGCAAAAAACAGGAGGGGCTAAATTGTGAGTTTCCTATGAAGTCTATCCAGATTTCAGGGTTATTTGACTTCCCAGTGAAGCCACATTCTTCTCTCAGAAACATCCATTCTCTCCTGTGTTCTCCACAGGGAGCACACACACGAGTTTCATATCCCATGCAATGATCAGGTCCTTATGACTGGGGACCTTTGTAATTGGGATGTCTCACCAACACTCTTAAAACCAAACTGTGGACTCCCTTAAGAAAAGGACCTTTGGAGGTAAGGTGCCTGCCTTGCCTGCGCTAGCCTAGGACGGACCGTGGTTCGATCCCCCGGTTTCCCATATGGTCCCCCAAGTCAGGGTGACCCCTGAGCGTCACTGGGTGTGACCCAAAAAACAAAAAAAAAAGAAAAGAAAAGGACCTTGGGGCCGGCAAGGTGGCGCTAGAGGTAAGGTGTCTGCCTTGCAAGCACTAACCAAGGAAGGACCGCGATTGGATCTCCCCCTCCCCCACACCCCACCCCCCCAACCACCATGTCCCGTATGGTCCCAAGCCAGGGGCAATTTCTGAGTGCTTAGCCAGGAGTAACTCCTGAGCATCAAACGGGTGTGGCCAAACAAACAAACAAACAAACAAAAAAACAGTTAAAAGTTGGGGCCCGGGAGATAGCATGGAGGTAAGGCGTTTGCCTTTCATGCAAAAGGTCATCGGTTCGAATCCCGGTGCCCCATATGGTCCCCTGTGCCTGCCAGGAGCAATTTCTGAGCATGGAGCCAGGAGTAACCCCTGAGCACTGCCGGGTGTGACCCAAAAACCAAAAAAA
>PVKC010040281.1:0-12356 GCA_004027635.1 Crocidura indochinensis | reverse complement strand
AATTTCCCTTTTCCTATTTATGTTTTGGGATGAATTTTCATTAGCTTCAATATTTCCCAAAGGGGAAATTATAGGTAAAGTGACATAGGAAAGAGTAAGACAGAGAAAGCAGCATTGCTGATCAACCCAGGAGAGATCATGATGTAACCAGACTCCCCACCATAATAGAGGAAGACTACTTCAATTTTCATGAAAAAAAAATCCCACTTTCATTTTTTTTGATATTTTAAATGTTTTTCTATTCAGATTTATGATCTTAAAAATTAAGTTTTTAGGGGCCTGGGAGATAGCATGGAGGTAAGGCATTTGCCTTTCATGCAAAAGGTCATCGGTTCGAATTCCAGTGCCCCATATGGTCCCCCGTGCCTGCCAGGAGCAATTTCTGAATATGGAGCCAGGAGTAACCCCTGAGCACTGCTGGGTGTGACCCAAAAAACAAACGAAAAAAAAAAAAACAAAAAAAAATTAAGTTTTTATTAGAACAGTTAGATTTTATTTCTCTCTTTTTTTTTGGGGGGGGGTATATATAAAATCTTAAACGCCATGATTAAGTGGAAATAATTCCAAAGATATGATGGCTCAACATACAAAAAGTATTAAAAAAACTTAAAACAAAAATAATAATTAAAAATAATTTACAGGTACTTTGCCATTCTTTCTACTTTCCTTTTTTCTCAATGAGATGCATAAAAAATTCAGAGTTGTAATTTTTTTTTTGGGTCACACCCGGCAGCGCTCAGGGGTTACTCCTGGCTCCATGCTCAGAAATTGCTCCTGGCAGGCACGGGGGACCATATGGGACACCGGGATTCGAACCGATGACCTTTTGCATGAAAGGCAAACGCCTTACCTCCATGCTATCTCCCGGGCCCCAGAGAGTTGTAATTTTTAATACAAAAATGGACAAACAATGAGGGAAATTTACAATTTTTGGTTTAATCACTGTCTAGTTGCAAACTAGATACATCATTTTAAGCTACATTATAGCTTTACTTTTGCCTTCTTTGATTTTTTTCACTTTTTTTTTCTTTAAAAGTATATGATTAATTTCTACAGGGCAACTTGCCATATAGACCATTGAACTGGGTTTGATCCCCAGCACCTCAGATAGTTCTCCAAGTATGTGACTAAAAATCAAATATAAAAATAATAATACTATTGACATACAATAAGTTTACTGTGCATAAAAGTTTTTGATTAGTTCATTATTTTTCCGTGTTAGAATTTGTTTCAATAAGACTCAATGTATATATGAAGTAGAAATTTTTTTTTTGGTTTTTGGGTCACACCCAGCCGTGCTCAGGGGTTACTTTTGGCTCTACACTCAGAAAACGCTCCTGGCAGGCTCAGGGGACCATATGGGATGCCGGGATTCGAACCATCATCCTTCTGTATGCCAGGCAAACGCCTTACCTCCATGCTATTTCTCTGGCCTGAGAAGTAGGAAATTTAATACAACTACTTAACCTGCCTTTTCCTATGAGAGAAAAACTATTATGGAGTCATTACATTTTAAGATAAATGTATTTATAACTAAAACCCAACTACAAACCCAACTACAAATTTCAAACAATGTTTGAAATCATGGTGCTTAAATAAAGATATTAATCATAAGAATATGGGTTGGGGGGGTGGGAGCAATAGTAAAAAAATGAATGTATTAAATTCCCCCACCTATGTAGTGTTCACATTCACACATCTTTCTGAGACCCTTTCTTTGTGCCAACTGCTTCTTCAGTCTTTTTGTGTTGCTGCCTATGTTCCTTGGCATGGTTTTGAATTTTGAAAATGTCAATATGTGTTTTTCCTTTCCTCCATCCAGAACTTTATTGAAGAAAAAAGGTTTCTAGCTCAATGTGAAACTTCTTTCCAAAAATGTGAAGAAAGTTGTAAGAATTTGAGTAAAGGTATAAATTTACTAAATTCATTTTATTTAAAATTTTTAGTTGAACATTATGTAACACTATATGTATTAGTTATTTATTTTTTATTTTATTTTATTGAAACCATTGTGATTTACAAAGACTCATATTTGGATTTGAGACATACAATGAATCAGGGCCAATTCCACCACCAATGTCCACCCCCCGTCTAACAATATTCCCTAAGTGCATCCCATACCACTTCCCTCACTCCCAGCCTGACAGTCTAACAGGCTGTTAGATTTTTGCCAAATGCGTTCTCTGCGCCAATTGATATGATCATGTGGTTTTTTTATCCTTCCTTTTCTGATATGGTGTATGATGTAGATTGATTTGCATGTATTGAACCATCCTTGCATCCCTGGAATTAAACTTGGTCACAATGTATAATCTTTTTGATGTGTAGTTGGATTCAGTTTGCTAAGATTTTATTAAGGATTTTGATCAATATTTATCAGTGAAATTGGTCTGTAGTTTTTTTTTTTGTTTGTTTTTTTTTTTTTTTTTTTGGTTTTTGGGTCACACCGGCAGTGCTCAGAGGTTACTCCTGGCTTCATGCTCAGAAATTGCTCCTGGCAGGCATGGGGGACCATATGGGGCACCGGGATTCGAACCGAAGACCTTTTGCATGAAAGGCAAATGCCTTACCTCCATGCTATCTCCCGGACCCCTGTAGTTTTCTTTCTTGGTAGTATCTCTGTCAGCTTTGGGAATGAGCTTGATGTTAGTTTTGTAAAAGATATTAGGGAGGATTCCCATTTCTTCAATATTTTGTAAGAGTCTAAGGATCAGTGGTAGTAACTCTTCCTCGAATGTTTGATAAAACTACACCTGTAAATCTGTCTGGTCCTGGACTTTTATTCCTGGGGAGTTTTTTAATTACTGTTTTAATTTCCTTTCTTGTGATTGGCCTGTATCTACTTCCTCCTCATTCAGTTTTTGGAGTTTATATTTTTCCAGAAATCTGTTTATTTCTTCTAGATTCTCTAGCTTAACAGAGTATAGTTGTTCATAATAAGCTTTCATGGTGTCTTGGATTTCTTGGGATTCTGTTGTAATCGCTCCCCTTTCACTTCTGATTTGATTTATTTGAGTATATTCCTTTTTTTCCTTGTAAGTCTTGCCAATGGTTTGTCTATTTTGTTTTTTCTTTCAAAAAAAACCAGTTTCTGGTTTCATCAATTCTTTGCATTCTATTCCTTGTTTCTATGTTGTTGATTTCTATTCTGGTTTATATTTTCTTTTAGATGGAATGACCAACACTTAAAAAACATACTTTTTATTTATTTCTCTTTCTTTATATCTTAATGTTTTGCAGACTAGTTTTATGCGTTGTCATTAATAATTAGTTTAATATTGTCAATATGTTATTAGACAAATGTATATATTTCATTCATATGCATATAGTTTCTGTTGCCATGATTTTATTAGTAAAAAAAACTTTTCTAAGATTACTTTCTTATTTTGATGACCTTTTAGCTGGGGAATATGAGGCAATTAGAAAGCAATTTGAGATGATGGAATACAAATTTTGTACATATAAAAAAAGTATATACAATGTGAAGTCTACTCTACAGAAAGTTCTGGAGTATTGGACCACGTATGTGAAAAATCTTCATTTACTAAAGGCCTGTCTTGAGGAGACAAAGAAGGAACAGATTAAAAAGGTATTTATCATCTAATGATCTAATGAATTCTCCTCAATTACACTGTTTTATTGGTTCTTTGTTTGTTTTGATTAGGAGCCCCTTCTTTTTTTTTTTTTTTTGGATCACACCTGGCAGAGCTCAGGGGTTACTCCTGGCTCCATGCTCAGAAATTGCTCCTGGCAGGCACGGGGGACCATATGGGGCACCGGGATTCTAACCGATGACCTTTTGCATGAAAGGCAAACGCCTTACCTCCATGCTATCTCCCGGGCCCCGGAGCCCCTTATTTTCAATCCTAAAACAAAAGTCCAGAGAAGAGTGAGCAAGACTGCTTGAAATATTCTCTAAGTCATGGAAAGACTTGAGTTTCTTCCTAATATAATTGCTCAAAGAAAGTTTTTCCCTTATGTAGTCTTTACACACGTGCACACGTGCACATACACACAGAGTTTCACATTATGACACAGTTTATCTGCATGCGGCTTTTGAAAGATATATTGCTAATTTTTGGAAAAGTAATAGCTTGTAGTTCTGCATAGCTTAATGATACATTAAAAGAAATTGATGCTTTAAAATGTTTTTTTTTTTTCATGAGTTAATACTGTTAAGATAGCTCTAGAGGCTGGGCGGTGGCGTTGGAGGTAAGGTGCCTGCCTTGCAAGCGCTAGCCTAGGACAGACCGCGGTTCAATCCCCCGGTTCCCCATATGATCCCCCAAGCCAGGAGCGACTTCTGAGCGCATAGCCAGGAGTAACCCCTGATCGTCACTGATGTGGCGCAAAAACCAAAAAAAAAAAGATAGCTCTAAAACTTAGCTGATTTTCGGGATAGGAGAATCTGCAATAACTTAGACTTCTCTGGGAGTGGAAAAGACATTTATTATTATGTAACAATTGGTAATAGGATTATTCTCTGAGGTAGTTTTTCTTCCTCTTATTTTTTTACTCTCCTAAATGGAGAGAAGGTAGCCTCTTCAGTTAAAAATTTTTCTAGTAGAAACAAAGATTAATTAGCAAAAAAAACCAGGTTGTTGTATGAAAGTAAAAATTTTGTGATG
The DNA here is from genome assembly GCA_004027635.1 of Crocidura indochinensis. Lineage (NCBI taxonomy): Eukaryota > Metazoa > Chordata > Mammalia > Eulipotyphla > Soricidae > Crocidura > Crocidura indochinensis. The sequence goes on along the minus strand of PVKC010040281.1, from coordinate 7,728 downwards.
TGAGTGTTAGAGCGTCATTACTTCTCCCCTTCTTTTATATCAATACAAGGGATTAGTGATCTTTTATTAATCTACTTATAACCTAGAAAAATAGCACTCTAAGTTTGTAATTCCCAAGATCTGTGCTTCTGTACCCTGGGCCGCCATTAAGAACTGTCAAGTAATTTATGTTTTGAGCAATACAAAGCCACATTTATCTGATAGATACCAAGTAAATTACCGCAAAGTTGTCTAAATTTGATATTTAATTAGAAATTTTCTGTCCTTTAGAAATTCGTGAAAATTATGGAGGCATTTAGGGGGACAAGAACGTCTATTTGAAGTTCACCAGTCAACTAAATAAGTAGGAAGATCAGATGTTTCCCAGAAGTAAGGACCAATAGTGACAATAGTGATGACAAATATTGCAAATGAGGACTAGGGAAGAAGAAGAAGACCCATAAGGATGGCTATGGGAGAATCCATCTAGTGGGGCACCAAAATGCCAGCCTAAACCTCATATTCAAGTTTGCTTAGAACCAGCTCAGCAAAGGGCTATCCTAGATAGTAGAGTCTTAAGTCATTAAAGGATGATGTTGGTTATCTGTCATTTAGATTCCCTTTGACACATTATGCCAGTGGAATCAAAACCATGCAACTTTCAACGAAGTGGGAAATTTCTTAATTGAAGTCAGCAACGATGAAGTTGGATTATCTATTTCTAAAGACCTGAGGAGAGTGAATAAAAGATGGAAAAAGTTTATTACAAAGACTCAACTAGTAAGTTCTTCTATTGATAAAATCATTATCAATGTACATAACTTATATACTATTATGCTAACTAAGAGCATAGACTCAGTTGTTTTTAATGTTCAGAATTATGAAACCATCATTGTAATCAATTCTAGAACATTTCTACCACCTCATAAGAGAAATGGTATTCGGAAGCAGTCATTCCTTATTTCTTTTTCCAAGTTCTGTAGGCCTAGGTAACACTTATCGATTTTATATCTCTATAGATTTGCATATTCAAAATATTTAATAAAATGAGGTCATGTAATATGGGGCCTTTTGTGCTGACTCTTTGCTCTTAGCATATGTTTTTTTTTTTTTTATTTCTTTGGGGGCCACATCTGGAAGTGTCTTTATTGAAGTTGAGTTCCCTTCCCACATGTAAAGCAGATGTGCCAGTCCTACTTTGAACCATCTTTCTGGTCCCTATTTTTGTGGCTGTTTTGTTTCACAAACAATGTTCAGCAAGCTGGAAGCCATTCTTGCTTGCTCAGCCCATCATTGAGGAAGGTTTGAGGGGGGATGGCTGTGGTACCAGGGATCGTGCATGCTTCACAATTCCTATCAGCTAACTCACTAGCTACTGCATGTTTTTAAGGTTACCCTGTTGTAGGTATCAACACTGAAATTTTTAGTCTGTTGTGTGGAAATGCCACTTTTAAAATTCAGTTTTATTCATCTTTAATTTATTGATCAGTTGATGCACATTTCTTTCTAGTTTATGATTATTATAAATAATGCTGCTTTGAACATTCCTTTATAGGTTATTGTGTGGACATATTATATTGCTTTTTAATTGAAAATTTCTTTTTACCATTAAAGAACAACATAAGTATATTTGCTTACTAGATTTCCAGGTATTTGAGAACATTCACTGGTCTTTATATATTTTTATATTTATCGTAGTCCTCATAAGAGCGTATTATCAATTACTTTTTAACTTTAATCATTTATATTAGTGTTAATTTGAGATTGCATTTTTTGTCTTTATTGGGATACTTTGATTTACAGTACTGTTCATGGTGGTTTCATGTGTACGTTATTTCAGCACCACACTTAACTCCAGAGTATCTGCTTTGAAGATTTCAATGACCCCTTCCTTTTTACACCTCCTGCCCCTGCAAACACGGTTCTGTTTCCAATTCTGTTTCCTTTGGCCCCTTGTTTTCTACCTTACTTTGTATCTTAAAATACTACATAGCAAGAGAGATTATTTTGTCCCTAGTTCTTTCCTTCTGACTGGCTTCTCCCCTCTAATTCTATCTATGCTGCATGATTCTATGAAATTGCATGATTCTGGGGGCCAGGCGGTGGCGCTGGAGATAAGGTGCCTGCGCTAACCTAGGACGGACCACAGTTCGATTACCCCGGTTCCCCAAATGGTCCCCCGTGCCTGCCAGGAGGGACTTCTGAGCGCATAGCCAGGAGTAACTACTTCTGAACGCATAGCCATGAGTAACCCCTGAGCATCACCGGGTGTGACCCAAAAAACAAGAAAAAACAAGAAAAAAAAAAAAAGAAATTGCATGATTCTATCAATTCTATAAATCACAGGATTTTGTCCTTATTTGTTGTTGTTTTGGGCCACACCCAATGGTTCTCAGGGGTTACTTCTGACTCTTTGCTTAGAAATTACTCTTGGCAGTGCTTAGGGACCATATGGCATCCTGGGGATGGAACCAGGGTCGGCTGATTCAAGCAAATGCCTTACTTGCTGCACAACTGCTCCAACCCCCATGATTTTGTCTTTTCTTATAGCTATGTAATGTACATATTCCATGACTTCTTAGTCCATTTATCTGTATTTAGGAATCTCTGTTATTTTCATATTTTGGCTACTGCGCTAAAAGCAATGTGATGAACTTAGTTATGCATATATCACTTTGACTTAATGACTTTGTGAGTTGGGGGTAGATGCCAAGAAGTGATATTATTGGATCATATGGGAGTTCTGTTGCTATTTTTATTTATATCTCCATTTTGCTTTCCAAGATTGGTTGTACCCAAGCTTGTTCTACCAATAGAGAGAGGGGTTTCTTTTTTTTTTCTTTTTTGAAGCAACGCTAGCTGTTCCCAAAGGTTTTTAATATATGCCATTCCCACTGGTGTGAGATGATATCACAGTGTTTTGATTTGCATTTCTTCATCATAAGTAATGATGAGTGTTTTGCCGCATACCTCTTGGCCATCTGTATCTCTTCTTTTTTGTGTGTGATTTGGGGCCATACCTGGTGATACTTAGGGTTTTTAATCCTGGCTTTGTCAGGGATTACTCCATACTGGCTTAGAGGATCATATGGAATATAAAGCATACATCCTATCTGCTATATTTTTACTATAACTCCAGCATCTGTTTTCTTTGGGAAGTGTCTCCTCTTCCCACTTTTTATATGGGATTATTAGATTTTTTTTTTGGTTGTTAAGCTTGTCAATGCTTTATAGATTTTGGATCTTATTTCTAATCTCATGTATTGTGTTTAAACACTTTTTTTAAATTCAGTTGAATATCCACTTATTTTAGTTTGGGTTCTTTTTTTGGCTATGAAAAAACTTTTTTTTTTTTTTTTTTTTTTGGTTTTTGGGCCACACCCGGTGACGCTCAGGGATTACTCCTGGCTATTCGCTCAGAAGTCGCTCCTGGCAGGCACGGGGGACCATATGGGGAACCGGGGATCGAACCGTGATCCGTCCTAGGCTAGTGTAGGAAAGGCAGGCACCTTACCTCCAGCGCCACCGTCCGGCCCCCCCATGAAAAAACTTTTTAATTACTATATAGTCCCATTTTTTAATCTTTGTTTTTATTGTCTTAACCTCTGAGTCTAGTTCATTGAAAAGATCTCTGAGGTTAATTTCCTGAGAATTTTGCCCATATTTTGGTTTTCGGTGTATTTTAACAATTCTAGAGACTGAGTTGTTTTATGGGAAATGCTCTTAACCATAAAGTATGTAAAATATAGCATATCAATTTATTGTTTGTAAAATAGATCTTAACATTAAAATATAAGCATAAGTTTTATAAAATTAATTTTGTATAGGAAGCGAAACTGTCACTTGCTAAAAAACAGAATCAACCCATGCTTGACAATTCTGTAAATAATCAACAATCTAATCAAGGAAAAGCAACTGCTGAGTTTTTCACAAACACATCAGGAGAAAGTCCTGAAAATCACAATCAGAATGTAAAGGTAAGGGACTGGAACAATAGCACAGTGGTAAGGCGTTTGCCCTTGCATGCAGCTGATCCAAGATGGATCCAGGTTTTATTCCTGACATCCACGCCAGCCAGGGGCGATTTCTGAGCACAGAGCCAGGAGTAACCCCAGAGTGCCACCGGGTGTGACCCTAAAACAAAAACAAAAAAGAATGTAAAGATAAAATAATTATGGTTTTAGATAACTGAAACCCATCTACAAGCATGTTTGTAATCATGGTGCTTAAATAAATATACTAATAAAAGTAATTTATTTCCATAAATAAAAAGTTAATGAAACAAATTTATGACAAGGTAATATGCTGAATTGAATCAAAACAAAAAAGGCATTAAAATGTAGTTATGCTTTATATATTCCATTTGAATATGGGAACTATTTAATTTGACTATTTTTCTTTTGTGGGTCCACATTGTTAAAACAGTATTAGATATAATTACATATGATATATAGCTAATCATATGTGCAATGATTAGCTAGCACCTAAAATATGATGATTTTCTTGGAAAATACTTAGGAGATTCTTTTTATTGGTCTTTTGCATTAAAGTACTGTATTGAAGTTCTCTCATTGAGGGTTCTACACATTTGTCTGTGTTTTCATGACTCTGAATTATGCAAATGGAAACCATCTTATTTCTGATTCATTCTCAGAAATTGTCTAAGCTAACTCCTGTTCTTTCTTTAATATAGGAGAAAATTAGAGCTAGTGTGATAGTAAAGCAGTTATGATACTTGTCTTATATCCAGCTGGCCTGAGTTGATCCCTGGCATACCATGCTCCCCTGAGTACTGCCAGAGTTACTTCTGAGCGCAGAGCCAGCAGTGCTGTGTATGATCCCAAAGTCAAAATAAGGAGTGCAATTTAAGCATTATTCCTTGCCACATTGGATAATTTATAGATGATTTTGAATGGTTGATGAATGTGGAAAAAGAATAAAAAGATGCAACTTAAGATAAAATAACTATGGTTGGAGATGTGCTTCCTTCATAATAATGACATACAGTTTTGACAAAAATGTGCAATAGTACAGTGGGTAGGGCACTTACCTTGCACTAACTGATCTGGGTTTGATCCCTGGCATCCCCTATGATCCCCAAGCATCACCAGGAGTAGTTCTTGAGAGCTAGCCAGGAGTAATCCCCAAGCATATGGGTGTGGGCCAAATACAAACAAACAACATGAAAACAACAACAACAAAGAGTAATTTTTAGCTGTCTTTAGCCAGTTGCCATGAAGGAATGCCTGTTTTTGTCCATCATAAGTAGAGCCATACAGAGAAAATGTTGAAAAGTTCAAATTCTGTTGAGGATGGACTATTTTCAGAAATTTAACATATAATATTATTTAAAACAAAAACTCTATGAACACATCTATCATGCAAAGATAGAGCATAAAACCAATAAAATAAAATAATGTAAAATTGTGTCCAAATTTCATGGAGTCTCATTTAGAAAATATTTCACAGAAACTATAACTGATGGTTGTGTTTTGTTAAATGGCATTTCATTAAATGTTGTCACTTTTTAAAATTGAACATTAGGGACTAAAGAATGAGTATAGTAGAAGACTGTTTGTCTTGTATGACTGACCCAGGTCCTAGCCCCAAAACCCCATGTGGTTCCCTGTGCACCAACAGGAGTAATTTCTGAGTGCAGAGCCAGGAGTATGCTCTGAGGATCACTGGCTGTAGCCCCAAAAGCAAAAAACAAGCAAAATTGAAAGATCATTTCAAAATGTAAGTGTTGCTATTTTCTTGGTGATAATTGTATATGTTGTAGGCTGATGAAAAATCTGAAAAAGAAAATGAAGAATGCACAGGGCAACTAAAAATGGCTGAAGAGGTAGAAAAACTGACTAGACAGGTGGAAATCTGGGAGGCAGAGACCAAATCTGTCTTGGATCTTTTGCCATATGAAGACGAGATGGATCCCTCAGTGGAAGAATCTTTGCAGGTATGAGTATAAAAGTATAAGAAGTGACCTTGCGACCTCCCAATTCTTACCACAGGCTGTGTTCCTCACACGGACTGTATAGAAAAAGGAGGTACAGCAAACGCACCCTATATACACTTCAACCCAGACCCTTGCCTGGTCTGGATTGGAAATTGGGGACAAAAAAAAAAGAAAAAAAAAGAAGTGACCTTGCATGGTTGCCAATTATGGATGAAGGTGAAAAGTTTTCTGGCCAGATTAGTGCAATAAGAGCATGCCTACTTTGCAGGTGTAATGCACAAATTTATCTTAAACTTTATCCCCAATCAGGCTATAATCTAGATAGTACTTACTATCCTTCAGAATTTATTCCAACCCACGTTAGCAAATATTTGTGAGCACTGCAGTTAAACAGTCATCACAACTAGTTGTAAATGAAAATTAAGGAAGTTCTCACCCAAAGCCAGTGAAAACCCAAATAACACATTCTGAGAAGTGGGAGAACAAAGATTTAAATTAAGCTGATAGACCCAGCAGAGCTCGTGTTCCAAAAATTGGTCCTGGTCAAAGGTGAGAGTTCCATTTTATAGAATATTTGATGGAGTGTCTACAGGCATTTGCAAGCAGCTGGTGGGAGAATACAGAATCAAAAATTCCTAAACTTACTATGTTGTAGACCAGGTCTGTACATTCTGAGTACATCCTGTGGTCATGGAGCGAGGAGGATTATCTCAAAGATGTCATAGGTATATTTTGTCATTCAGGCACAATAGTCTCTCTTTGACAGCTATGATTTCTCTTGCTGTTCAGCTGTTCCTGATGGGGACAGGTGGAACAATGTCCTATTGCCCTCATCATTGGGGGAAACATAGTTTAACATTCTTTCTCATGAGAATCAGAACTAAAGTATGCAAGGGCTGTGATCAATACTGTGACTCCCCATCCTCACAATACCCAAAGGGGAAGAGATGGGTAAGAAAAAAAAAAAAAGAGTAAGTTTTCTATAGAGAAACAGCATAAATTGATTGTTCGGATTGAGTTTTGGTAAGGAGTTTTAAAAAATAGCTGGGTTTCTCATTCCTGATCCGTTGCGTACGTAAACATTTCTAATCTTATCATGATCAGAAATGTTTATACCTACGCAACACTGATCATTTCATTTTAGCCATCTTCTCAAACCTAGATGAAAGGAATAGTAATGTTGAGCTTAGAATGTTAGCTGTCATCTCACTTTAATTTGTTTTCATAGCACCTTATTGCTAAAGGCTCAATGTACGAAGAACTTATATCTAGAACTGAAGACACTTTGCAAATGGATATACAGAATATTTCAAGCCAGGAGTCTCTCCAACTTATTCTCACAGCCGGACTTCAAACAAAGATTCAAGAAGTTAAAGACAAAGTTCAGGTCTTTCTTTAATATTATCTGTTCAGTGAAAGATCAAGAAGAGACAGTTATGTGGGAATGCTTTTTAGCAAATAATACTTTTGCATTGTTTTATTTTTTTGTCAGCTAGAGTATATTGGAAAAAAATAAAGAACTGGATTTTTTCTTTTATTTCTTTCTTCCTTTCTTTTTCTTCCTTCCTTCCTTCCTTTCTTCTTTCTTTCTTTCTTTTTCTTTCTTCTTTCTTTCTTCTTTCTTTCTCTCTCTTTCTTTCCTTCTTTCTTCTTTCTTTCTTTCTTCTTTCTTTCTCTCTCTCTTTCTTTCTCTCTCCCTTCCTCCCTCCCTCCCTTCCTCCCTCCCTCCCTCCCTTCCTCCCTTCCTTCCTCCCTTCCTTCCATCCTTCTTCCTTCCTTCCTTCCTTCCTTCC
>PVKC010040280.1:0-12362 GCA_004027635.1 Crocidura indochinensis | reverse complement strand
TATCATTGTGTGAGACCCTATTTTGCCTAAATCATAGAGATCAGTTTATGTTTGTTTATCTAGTTTCCAATTTGGGACTTTAATACTATTGCTTCTAATTCTGTATGATCTAATCCTTAAAATTTCAAAACTTCGGGGCCAGAGAGGTAGCACAGCAGTTGAGCATTTGCCTTTCACACAGTGATCCAGGACAGACAGTGGTTTGAAAATCAGCATAATATATGGTTCCCAGTGCCTGCCAGGAGCGATTTCTGAGCGCCGCTGGGTGTAACCCCCATTTCTTTTTTTTTCAAAACCTCAGGGATAGTGAAATGTGTCATTTCCACACCAAAAAGGGGATTCCCCAGGGAGTGTATAGAATTTTGACATATTTTACTTAGTTTTACTTTCATTTTCTGAAATTAACACATTACTTTCATTTCCTTTACTATCTTATAATATGTATTATTCTTTGGAATATTTATTGAGTACTCCACATTTTGGCAATGAATGATGCAATTTTGTAACATACATTTAACATTACCTTGCATTTTTCATAGTTCAGGCAAGTATAGCCTTTACATTTATTAAATTTCCATCTATTACTGTAGGACATATAAAAACGCTCAATATTGCTAATTAATAGTAAGTGTCATGAACTAATTCTAGCAGCCACCTAGAGTGAATATATTCCATTTTTTTTCAGTGTCTTGAAAAAGAAACAAGCTAACTTGAAAAAAATAAGCTAACTGGTTAGCTCACATACTTGAGCTAATATCCTTAACCAATATTCTTAAATATTTACCCAACTAAAAAATATCAGAAAATCAGAATTAAAAAGGGCTTATCAACAGAGTTTAGTATTATAGTCAAGGCATCATGTTATCTGCAAGTTGAAATAATGAGTTTAAAATAATTGACATATCTACTCATATTATGTACATTTCTTCAAAAGTTAAAAGCTAACTATTATTTCTAGCTATTATTAGAATTTTACTACTACTACTAATATAATATTATTGTTAATGTTAATAATGATATATAATAACTATAATGATATAATAAAATAATCTATTATTGAAATTTTACTAGTGACAAACAGAATCACATAACATATTTTTGAGTATGACTAATGCCAGTGAATAAATTTTAGTTATTTGAAATCATAATTTAAGAATGACAATTATTGTAATGTTCTATAAATGTTAGTATGACTATAGATGATACAATATGTTGGTCTGACTGAACATTTACTCTGTTTTTATTCTTGGTGTATTTTCAGCTTTCATGTAAGGCGGTGTCATCAATGGGTCTGATCTCTAGCATAATGTTGCATGACTGCTATAAAGTAAAAATATGATGACTAGTTCACAACTAGATTTTTTTTTATATCAAATGAGTTTTATTTCTTTAAGAAATCATTAATATGGGTCGGAAAGATAACATGGAGGTAAGGCATTTGCCTTGCATGCAGAAGGCTGATGGTTCGAATCCTGATATCCCCAAGTCTGCCAGAAGCAATCTCTGAGCTTAGAGCCAGGAGTAATTCCTGAGCACTGCCAGAGGTGTGACCAAAAAAAACCAATCAAAAAAAAAAAAAAAGAAATCATTAACATTTTAGACATTAATCTTTTTTTTTTATTTAAAGATAATGTATCACATAGTTGACACAGTTGATCATAAAACATTTTCCAGGTAAATGAAAACAAAATTATTTGAATAAAAGAAAAAATAAAATGGAAGAGAAAAGAAAAAGGAAAATGTACAGTAGCAAGCTCATTCATGAGCATTATTGTATCACCAACAAAGTTATTGATACAATGGCAGAAAGTTTAGTAAGCTCTTGTTGCTATATGTCCAGTATGTTATATTGAGGAGTTCCTTTAGGGATGACAGCATCAAGCAAATGAAGTTGTTCAGAATTTTAGGGGCACATAATCAATTTGCAGGCCTGCTGGAAGGAAGCCTGGTTTGAACTTGCATTTGTGGTTATGATTACAGCTGCCAGGCTTTTTTGGAAGAAGGAAGATAAAGGGGAGGGTGGAGCACTTGCTCCAATAAAGCCCTAGTGATATCATCCCAACAACCAGCATACCTATCCGAGAGTTCTCTATCTTAGCTATCTGCTAAAGAATTTTACTGCCCCTAAAGTTTCTTTCCTGCCCAGTCAGAATTTGAGGATCATTGTACTTAGGGACAAATATGGGCTCAAAGAACTAGAATATGTAAAATAAAAAACTAACAAGTCAGCCTAACTTTATTTCATTTAAATTCTAAAGGGGCTTGATTCACTGGAACCTACCTGGGAACACATTTGGCGAGTGCTGTCTTATAGACAGATTTACACCAGTATTACCAATTTGTTCTATCTTGCATGAGATAGCATTCGGTAGCCTCTAGCTCCATACATATAGCAACAAATTATGTGATTTTATCTTTTTTATAGCTGTGTAGCATTCTATAGTATATTTACCATAGTCTGTTGTAAAACCTGTTCTTGGATATTTGGGCTGTTTTGACTATTGTGAATAGTGCTGCAATAAACATAGGTATGCCAGTTTTTTCTGAATATTTTTAGTTCCTTGGAGTAGGTGCCCAGAGTAGAATTTCTGTGATATATGGTAGCTCAATTCTATATTTATTTATTTATTTGGGGGTTTGGGGGCCACCCCGTTTAATGCTCAGGGGTTACTACTGGCTAAGTGCTCAGAAATTGCCCCTGGCTTGGGGGGACCATATGGGACGCCTGGGGATCAAACAATGGTCTTTTCTTGACTAGCGCTTGCAAGGCAGACACCTTACACCTAGCACCACCTTGCCGGCCCCAATTCTTTATTTTCTGATAAATGCCCACTTAGTTTTCCATAAAGGTTGAACCTGTTGCCACTCCCACCAGCAGTGGGTTTTTTTCCCCTCAAACCCCCACCAACATTGTTTTTCCGTGGTTTTTTTTTTTTACGTATGGCAGCCTCACTATTATCAAGTGATAGATTATGATTATTTTTATTTGCATTTCCCGGTGAGAACACTTTTTCATATAATTAAATGAAAAGCCATTATATGTCTTTATTTGAGGAATTTTCTATTTATATTCTTTCTTCACTATTAACCTATCATTAATCTCTTTATTGATAGCTTATTATAAAAATACAGCAAGGAGGCACTGTAGAGATAGTACAGTGGGTAGGGCACTTGCCTTGCACACTGCCAATCTGTATTAGTCCTCAGTATCCTGTATGATCCCTAGAGTTCTGACAGGAGTTATTCCGAGCAGAGACAGGAATAACTTCTGAACACTAATGGGTGTGGCCCCCAAAAACAAATTTAGCACACTATATGTATATATAAATGTGTGTATATATATATGTAATATGTGTGTTGATTGTTATTTCTCAAACTTTTGGTCAAACACAAATTCTTAATAATGCTTGGGGATAATCTATAGTTATACTGGATTTTTAAGAATAAAATTTTTTAATTTCATATTTATAATTTATAACTGCATGAGTTATTGCATATTTAATCCATATAACTGTGTTAAATTTACTTTTCTTTAGTGCCACCACTACCAACTGGCATATTAAATCTATGTTAAATGCCTAAGAGCAAAAAATTATTATCAAGTTTTAGATATCAACTTTTAGAATAGGTTTAAGTTATAAGTCAGAGACAAACTAGAAGAATGTTATTTTTGGGTCTGGTATACTTCTGGTAGCTAATCTTTGTTGTGGGGTTGTGGAGAAAGGCATTGTAGCCTATGGCATTCTTTTTCAGATATATTATTTCAAAACATTTGTACAGTCTGAACAATGTGTGACATATCTGTTTCACTCATGCTCAACAAAACTTCTTTCAAGGGCTGCAGCAAAACTTAATATTTACCTTCCACCCACACCTATTACCACCCAACACCCACACCCCCTACTGTTTTATTCCACTAGTCTGTGGCTTTGTTGTATCACTTTTGCTGACTTCTCCTTCTATGCAATAAATATTCAAAATCTCCCAGGCTTCTAGATGTGTGGCAGACCTCAGCCCCACTTCCTTTTTCTTTTTCTTTCTTTACTTGAATAATTCTTAGTGTTATGCCCATGGTATGCTGTGAAAGCTGTTTAATTCTCCTTGGGTTACTCAGTTCCTTGATTTCTGTGCCAAAGAAATGTAATGATGTGTTAATTTGTCAATTGCATTAAATGGATTAAGTGACTTTCCCCCACCCCATAAGTATGCTTTCAAAATGCTTCTCAAATTGTCAACATACACTTGGAACACCTGGGGATCTAGTTAAAATGTAATTTCAGGAGTGGAGCTCTGCTGTGGGTGTGATATTCCTCTACAGTTTAACCAGCTCCAGGGTAGTGTGGCTGGTAATGATGGATGAACATTTTTGAGGGAAAGACTCAATTCTAAAATAAAAACGAATCTTATGGGAAGGATCATGCTTTTGAGATTTTTCTATGCTTCTCCATGTCAGCTGTGTACTGGTACATGATAGATTATTTATTTATTGAACCAATTACACATGAAAGATAGAACTTTCTATGTCTGTTTTGTTTTAACTGAGTTTCAAAAACCACTAAAACTCTTAAATAAACTGAGAATCTAAGATTTGAGTTATGAAAAATATTAAGAAAAATGCTTCACCACCACAATGAGAGCCTCTAAAAGGATTCCGCCCATTTTCGGCATATTAGACTTTTACCCCAGTTTACTACTTTTCTCTTCTTCAAACAAAACCACATAACTTGAACTATCTAGTCATGCCTCCCAGTTAGAGAGGGGGATAAGAGAGATACCAAGACCAAGACTACTAGGTAGTAAGCTGGGTACAGAGGGAGCCACATATACTATCAGCACCAGGGGCATGGGGGAGGGAGGAGGATATGGGAGGTAGGACCAACATGGAGGTGTGGGGAGGACAAATCGATGATGGGAACCCCTTGATTTTATGTAAACATGTACCTATAATATTATTGTCAACAATATGCAAGCCAATACAATTAAAATAAAAATTATATTAAAAAAGAATTAACTAAGTATACTATATCTTAATTAGAATTATATAAATAACAGAACTGTAGAGGTAGTAGAGAAAGCAAATGAATTTGTTTATGCTACTAGAAATTTGACCTTATAAAATTTAGGTGGGGCCGGGTGGTGGCGCTGGAGGTAAGGTGCCTGCCTTGCCTGCGCTAGCCTAGGATGGACTGCGGTTCGATCCCCCTGTTTCCCATATGGCCCCCCAAACCAGGAGCGACTTCTGAGTGCATAGCCAGGAGTAACCCCTGAGCGTCACTGGGTGTGGTCCAAAAACCAAAAAAATAAATAAATAAATAAAAATAAAAAATAAAATTTAGGTAGCATTTTTTCATGTGTGCATTGAAGCTTGATAGATTCTTGTGACCTTTGTGTGTCCAATGTAAGGATTGAATTTCCTTCCCTAGCGTAGAGAAAATGATTACGAACAGTTACTTTTTGTATGGTACTAGGAATAGTAGTAGTAATATTTGAAATATTTTCTCAATTACTCTTCCTCTCCTTCATCTTTATAATACATGAAGTTTATATATTATCTTAATGTTCGATTTTACTTTGCAGAACTTAGCTGTCATTTAATCTTATTATTTCTCTTATTATAAATTCAGGGATAGAAGAATGGATAAAACTTATGGTACATTGGGCCAGAGCACAATACATATGGTCCAGTGCTTGCCTTCCATGTGACTAACATGTTCAATCCCTAACATCATATATGGTCCCCCAAGCTCACCAGAAGTGATTCCTGATTAACTCCGAGCTCTGTCAGGTGTGGCCCCCCAAAAATTGTACATAATGAAATAATATTTGGCTCTAAGAAAAAAATTACAATTCATTGCAACTTAGATGTAACTAAAGGGTATCATATTAAGCAAAATAAGACAGATGGAGAAAGAGAAATACCAGATGATCTAACTCATCTGTGGTATGTATAAAGAAAAAAAAGAATACACAGTGCCTTATGATGACAAACCCTTGGCCTTGGATTACCAAACTCAGATTACCAAGCATTGTGAGAAGTGGAAGAATATAGAGGTATATTAGAGGTGCTGTGGGGACAGTGATGAGTTTGGAGGACTTTTGTGGTCTTTTTTTTTTTTTTTGAAAGTTTGAATTTAACTAGCTGCAATGCTGAAAAATACAACAGCCTACTTTTATGATAGGGCTATTTGAAGGAAGGGCACTTGCCTTGCATGTAGTTTATCCAGGTTTAATTTTTGACACCCAGTATGGTCCCCCAGGCCCCCAGGTAACTACCAGTAGTGACAATGAGCAGAGGGCCAGGAGTAAGCCCTGAACAACATTGAGTGTTGTTTCTTTCCTCTGTCCCCAAATACTGTTCCAATATCTAGGTTCTTTGTTTTTGATGCAACTCGGTTGTCACCTACCAGATTCTTTAGTTTACTAAGGTCTGGTTGTTCTTTCTTTGGGTCACACCCAGTGGTGCTTCCAGAGATTAAACCCATGTGTTGAATGCAAAACAAGCACCCTACACACTGTACTATTATTCTGGCACTGATAGGTTTTCTTTAAAATAGAATTTAGAACAGCTTGTATCACGGTCTTAAACTAGAGTTCATCATTCCCCTCCCACTATTTTACCAGTTTTAAGTCAAGCTTAGAGCTCTCCCAGATTCTCTTTTTTGTTTGTTTGTTTTTGTTTTTTGGCCACACTGGGTCACACTCAGGGGTTACTCCTGGCTAGCGCTCAAAAATTGTTCCTGACTTGAGGGACCATATGGGAAGCTGGGGGATCGAACCACGCTCTGTCCTAGGTTAGCGCATGCAAAGTATGCACCCTACTTCTTGTGCCACCGCTCCGGCCCCAGATTCTCCTTACTATGATTTTATACAGAAATAAAAAATCTGAAATACCTTCATTCAACCCACAAGTTAAGGAAGACATGTGAGGATGGTTCAATAACTAAAAAAGTTACCTAGAGAAAGGTAATTACTTTACAAAACTAGAACCTGGCATAAGGAATCATGACTGTTTCAAGGATAAACTGGTCAGAAAAATAACTGAAGGTAATGAAACATCATCAACTTGTATTATGTGGCTGAAAATAGGGAAAAGGATGAAGTCAGGACAAGATTTTGAAATAAATTAGAATTGTCTGTGGTTGTAATGAGAAAGAAAATTTACCCGGGAAAATATTTAAAGGAACAACAAAAGTGACTTGATTGCATGAGACTCGAAGTGTATTCAACACCAAAAGTGAGGAGGGTGACTGGAGTTCTTGAAAGGTAGATTAGTGGTAATTACAAGCAAAACACTTTCCTCACCCTTTTTCAGAAAGCAAAGCCACATGGCCTTTTTCTCATTTTCTGGTTACTGCCAGATCTGTTCTTGAAGCAACAGCTTCCAGCAAGTTAATCAACTGTTTCTACAGCCCTGTGCGTTCATAGTGTTCAGTGTGCTCATTTCTTACACTACGTTCAGTTTTTCCAAGAATTTGTTCCCAGCCTATTCCTCACATGATAGTCATAGTTTCCTAACTCCCACATAACTTGGATGAACTGCACATCTTACTCAGTTAGGCCGAAGGAAATTCTGGTTGTTAAGTCTTTTTTTTCTTTTGGGTAGCATAGAGTTCATCTGTCCCACACTGGTAGAAAATGCAATTTGGATAAGAATTATCAGAAAATTTAAGTAATACCAATTCACCTTAAAAGAAGAATTAAATTAGGAAAATGTATGAATACATCCCACTTTTTCCCCTCTGCTTTTATACTAAATTACACTGAGTATTTTAAAGATATATGAATTTAACAAATAGGTAGAGAAGATAGGACTGAAATGGTGGAGAATTCAAATTCAACGGACTTGAAGAATACAGGTGCTTGAGTGGTGGTTTGGCATTGCATGCAACACTGTACCCTACATGATATAAGCATATGGTCATATAAACCAGTATTACCCTATAAAGTTAGTATAATTATTATAAAAGTCATAGATGTTAGAGTCATAAAAGTTTGATGGAGTCATAGAAGTCAAATGGAGATAATTAAGGAATGTGGAGGACATATTCCACTCCATCTACTTACCATGGACACAAGTGTCACTACATCTGTAGGTTGCATATTTAATCCTATCTTATTTGCAAATAATCATGTTTCAAAAGTTGTCTGACCCCCAATCCCTATAAGAGTTAGTACACAAGGCAAGTAGTTTTAGTTGCAGGGAGAAGGGGCTAGACAGTAGTACTCAAGAGAAGGAATCTATAGTATTATATAGCCTAATATATTAAGTAAGATAGGAGTGGCTGCTAACCACAGCAGACATGCTGTGGACTCAGTATTCTGGTTAAATGATGTGGCCCCAGGTTAATCATGTGTACAAATTCATGATACTCTCAGCCACCTTCTTTGTGAGATGCTGAAAACAGGGATTGGAGAGGGAGAGGTTGTGTAAATGCCTTTCTCTTTCCTCTGAAATGGGTCAGCATGGAAAAGTCATTTATTATAGGATTCGGGAAAGTTGCTGAGGGAAGTATTTTTTGTTTTGAACATTTCAAATAGGAGAAAAATGGAATTAGATATAGATGTTGGAAAGCCAAACTTATACCATAACATACTTTGCCAAATCAGCTTATGCCCAGAACAGTTCAATAATGATTCCTTATTTATTTTAGAGTCCGAAGTTGAATTTTGATGACATTTTTAAGCTAAAAATAAAGCAGTAAAATCTGTATGAGTTGCCTCATCAGTGTCTGAATTTATCTAAGCATCTTTAGACCAATTTATACTACTGGTTCATTGAGTCAGATGAAAAGAAAAATAAAGCAGCAAAGTCACTGTATATAAAATTTAGTAGCCATCATGACCACTGTTTTTAGTGAAGAAATAACATGTTGATAATTAATGTCCATTTTTAAATCATATTTCTGTTATCTGGAAGATGGAGATAACATAGATAACATGTTATCTATAACATGTTATCTATGTTAGAGAGAATTCAAGCTTCATACTCTTGAAATTAAATTCTAAAAAACAAGAAATTCATCATCTTGACATTTCTTTCCAGATGCATGATGTGTGTTGAAATATCTCTTGATATGTATCTTGTTTACATGAGGAATACATTTTGCAGATCATGTTAATTAGAAAAAAATACCCAGGTCAGGTCTTCAATAATGTATTTATTATTAAAGGTAAAATGGAAGCCCTATTTTCATGTATTTCATATATTTTCATGTGTTCAAGAATAGATATTGCCCTTGAATTCCTATATTTTGAGTTTTGACTTTTTTCCTCAAATTTAAAATGAAAGCAATGGGAACATATTTTAAAGACTTATTCTAATTAAAAGTAATTTAGTCTTGTACACAGTGGGAGATAAGTTCCTTATATGACTACCTTGAATGCAGTTTTAGATATTAATACCCTATTTGAAAGCCCTCCATTCAACACTTTGATAAAATATGTAAATAATAAGGGTACTTTATGGCCTATGATGAAAAAATTTCAGCTGAACCTCTAAAACCAATTTCTATGAAATCTTAGTGTCATCAAATTAATAACTTATCTTGGATATATGTTATTGCATATAAACTCCAGTGATAAAAGAAGCCATACAATACAGTTTCTCACTGTAAAATTCATTATTTTCAGAGATGTCTCTTGAATAAAAAATATTAAAATGGCATAACCATCTCTCACTATAAACAGAAAAATTAAGATTGAAAGTAACATCTTGGGTCAAGATTATTTCAATTTGCCTATCAACATTATCTTCTTGCCTATAGTTTTCACTACAGGTAATAGTTGATATAGGCCTGTAGTTGACCACTGTGAGCAAAGAATATAGTACTGAAAGAGAGTGACCAAACTCATTTGACTAACCTTTTATGAAGTGTTGTGAGTTTGTTTAAGTAATGAGCTTTTAAGCTCATTTAAGCTTTGTGAGCATTTAAGTAATGCATGTTCTATGGAGCCTATTTTTTTGAAGTAGTGGATTAAATTGATCAAATAGCCTTTACTCAAACAAAGATTTTGCTTGGTAAATCCAAAGTTCTTTTTTGCCAGCATTTATATATCCGAAGAACTAATCTAAGTGGTGATAAAATCAATTTGGTTTTGTTTGCTTGCTTGCTTGTTTTTGGGCCACACCCAGCAGTACTCAGGGTAACTCCTGGCTCTGGTCTCAGAAATCACACCTGGCAGACTCAGGGAACTATAAGGGATGCCAGGGATTAAACTCTTATCGGCCATGTGCAAGGCCAATGTGTTTACCCTACCCACTGTACTATCGCTCCATCAATTTTGAATTCAGAATTGTTTATGTTAAAGTTTTCTAAGCTATATCTGTCTTTCCCTTTCCAGGTGCTTCATACCAAACATCTATGCAGCCCTCTTCACTGCTGCACTTGTTCCTTTAATGTGCCTAGTGGTGGTATTCGTGGTATTCATCCATGCCTATCAGGTGAAAACGCAGTGGAAAGCATATGATGATGTCTTCAGGGGAAGAACAAATGCTGCAGGTTTGGAATGAACTTTTTTCACATCGGAAATGGGAACATTTTACTGATGGGGAATGTCATTGGATATTTTTGATCAATTAAAAAAAAGAGTGAAATTAGATTTACTTTTCAGTTTGAAGCCATAAATTGATCCTTAGCTTTCCAATTTCTCCTGCTTCGTGGTACTTCCTGGCTTCTCTCTTCAGGGTTCCATAAGTTTTATTGTTGGCTGCAGTTTTGTCCTTAAGATATTACTGTTCAAGGAATGACTCACAGCCTTTGGGAGCTGCTTTCCCTAGCTTTGTTCAACTAAAGCCACAACAACCTGTGTCCAGCCTGTGAAATCTATTCATTTCTTTCAGATTCTAAGACTTCATCAGAAACAAACTTCCTTAATGCTCGTAAGTGCCCCTTTTTGCATGTGGAGTTCTGATTGTGCTGACAGCTGTTTTAAGACATATGTGATCAGACAGCTTCATAAGTGACTGCACATGTCTGGTTACTTAACAGTGCAAGTCTTTCCAGCTTAAATTGGCTTTCACTGAAGCTCATTTTTTCCCTTTGAATCATACTTAGCACAGTTTTTTGTGGTCTGAACCTTTTTCGTTGTTGTTAGATTAGAGTCTCTTAGGAATTGTCTTTACTAGGGACGATAACCATTTACCTTCATACAAAACTTTTTATCTCTAAATGGATCTGAAAGACTAGAATGTAAAGGATAAACATAATGAATGGGGAATCCCTCTTCTGCAGTGAGAAAGAGGAGCCTCATTTCTAGCTTTTACAAATCTAAAACCAAATGAATAAAAATAATTCTTCATATTGTTGTTTTTTTCAGAGTTTAAACAAGATACTATTTGTGAAGTCCCTAATAAAATACTGTGCTAGGACTTAGTAGATATTGACCTTAAAGAATAATAAAAGCAAGCTTCTCTGTTGTAAGAAAACCTTATAGTTCCTCAAGTGAATCAGGGAAGATACAAAATAGTTACTCCCTCTTGGTGTTTCATATTATTAGTTGGTGGGGTAGTTTGTAGAATAGCAGTATGTAGCCAGCACTTCTCTACTCTCTCCTTTTTATTCTCTCTGATGAAATCATTATATACACATAAATATTCTTTATGGTTACCAATTCTTCGATTAATTAATAAATAATTAGTTAATTAATAATTCTTCAATAAAAATAATATTTGGAGTAGAGTATCTTCTTTTCCCTAGGACATAGAATTTATCCCAGAACTATGTTTTTTTTATAAATATATAATTTTTATTTTGATCATAGTGGCTTACATATATTTTACAGTAATATTTTAGGTTGAAATTTAATATTAAATCAGGGGAATTCCCATCACCAAACCTGTCCTCCCTCCACCCCTGTTCCCATCCTGCATCCCATATCCCCCACCCTCACCCTCCCGGACCGCTAGAATGAGTGGTCCCCTCTATGTCTAGCTTACTACTTAGTGATCATACAACTGTTTGGTCTTGGTAACCTCCATTATTTCCCCCTCTATTTGAGAGGCCTAACTAGATCATGTTATGTGGTTTCGGTTGAAGAAAGGAAAAGCAATAAAATGGGGTAAACACAAATAAGCCGAAAATGGGCGTCCTTCTAGAGGCTTTCCACCTCAGTCTGAGAGAGGGAAGGGAAAAAGGAATTGAGACACCACAATAATACAAAAAGAAATATCAAATAAAATAACCAGTGAGCACTATAGCAATAAAGACAAGCACCACATAATAGCCACGGTCCTGAAATAAAAATATGACAGTGCAAAAAGGAGAAAGAAAAAGAGAGAGAAAAAAATTGGAGACAACAACTTCAATATCCACAATGAAATAAAGGAGTCAAAAAATAAATAAATAGGTAAATAAATAAAAAAA